>LXGT01000103.1:0-89352 GCA_001640655.1 Endoconidiophora laricicola | reverse complement strand
ACATAATCGAGTCTGTCGTCTATGGGGGGTGCCTTAGCTGGAGGCTTCAAATCTCTGTCCAGTAACCAATCTGGCGTCGTTTGATTGCGTAGCAATGTAGGCAGATGTTGAATATACACGCACACACACTCACACAGAACTCACGGGAAATTTTAAGGCCTGGTTGATGTGAAGCCACGCCCGAACCTGACAAAACTAACAAGATTCCGTTGGTGTACAGAGCTGAGCGGCTGATGGCCAGCATCGTCCCGTAACGGGCCAGACCCTTATCGCAAGGTCTGGATACGGTGACTTCGCAGCTTATCACACCCACTTCAAGCAAGCTACAGAACACTTCCTCTGAGTGCCCTTTCTGTGGGCTCCCCTAGGAACCACTCCTCCCATGGACTTTCGCCAGCAACATACTGAGTCCAAGACTAAGGTTTGTCAATAAACTACTCTTGACAGTTCCTGAAAGTACTTGACTAAAACACATGAGACCAAGTAGCAGGAGTACCACCGGCTGAGGCGATGACAAGGTGGAGGAGAGAGTGGAGGCGGTTGAAGGAGGACAGACACAAGTAGGTGTCTTTGGGTTTCTGATTTTCTTGTTTTCTTTTATATATATATGGTTTTGGTATTTGGCCTTTGAACGGTTAGATCGGGGCTTGGAAGATCACTTTACTGTGGCTTTCAGTGCTATGGGTTATGGAAAGATAAGGTAAACGTTAAATACACACATACATACTAGATTTGAGTTGTATGGTCTTTGTGAGTTAAGGTATACTCATGATATGCATCGTCATAGGCTGAAGCTTTGGTGTCTGTGTGCTTAGTATGCTAGAAGCTGGCTTATGAGAAGTTTTCATCCTAACTCAACCAGGTATATCACTCAGCAGTTGTATACCCCTAGTGAGCTAGGTTGACTTTGGATATAACATGTTTCGGGAAGCGACTAGAATCGCCTACAGAGTAGTTATACAGCCTGCACTGGCGTTTGAAGCATCTACCCTAGCTAAGGCAGACCCAGCAAAGAGCTTGATATATAGGTTAGAGAAAGTACAGAGCAGTCACCTAAGGATGTTAGCCGGCGCTTTCAAATTTACTCTCGCCTGGAAGATCCAGATTGATGTGCTGTGCGAGCTTCTGGCTACGTACTTGACCCACTGAGATTCAGTTGAGGAGGCGAGAATGAAGCGGTCAGATGCATAAAAGGAGATTAGGTAGAAGGTAGAGGAGGTAGTGCCGGGACGGAAGAAAAGACGGATGGCAGAAGGCTGAACAGGGAACAGGAAAGGTAGTCGAAACAGGATATTGGGCGGCGCGGATAGTAAAGGCACTAGCAAAGGCAGAAGAGAGAAACCGGATGGAGAAGACGTGGGAGAAACAGAAGGAGGAATAGAAAGAGATGATTGGGAGGAAACAGTTGTATTGGACGGGGCTCGCGGGAGAAGTGGCCTCTGAAGGACGCGAAGGAGATGAGGAAGCAGACGCAGGCAAAGACCGGATACAGTGGACTCATGTTATACAATTTAATTAGAACTGTGAGAACTCAGAGGCCCTAACAGAGTGAAGCAGACGGCCTTTCAAGTAGTTGTGTGGTGTACGACTGTACCCAGAACCGAAGCATTGGTTAAAGACATATGGGGAGCATTAGAAACCGTGAAAAGATCGCGAGACAACGTACTGTGTAAGATCAGGACCGCCGTTGACCGACCAACAATTTGATCACTGGAAAGCGCCGCCTACCAGAGAACTGCGACAAGATTATGACTAGAAGGGCTAAGGGGGAACAATGGAACTTTCAAACAGACATGACTACAGCAACACCAAATGAGCTTGTATCTAAGCGATTGCCACAAGCTGACAAAGACAAACGGCAGGTGCTTTAAGTACCTGCTGGTCATGCTCCTTTGTAGTGCCTGCACCAAGAGGTCACATCAGTATCAACATGAATGTCTATAACAAGAAGGGTAGACAAAACCTGTGGAGTTTGTTTTGTCCCTAATGCCGCCCAGCAAGAGTTTTCCCACGGGCCTAGAAAAGCATGCAGAGATACAGATAGACAGATAGCATGAGAAGATAGTCTAAAGAAGCCCTACAGCGGCAGAGATAGGCTCGAATAAATATAGTACTATTGATATAATACAACTCGGCATGACTCTACTTATGATATGATAAAAATGCTCTCTGGTGCCATTCTTTCTGATATAGCAAGTATGGATGGAGTATTACGAAAGGATATCACACCTTGAGTATACATACCAATGTTCAAAACATCAACAAAAAGGAGGCCGATATGATACAAATCGTCGTCAACGACACTCAAGACATAACTAGAACGTCCAGTATGGACTACAACTTCATATATGTGCTATATAACCTTGAAACATCCCCCAGACTGCTGTTTGGTATTCATGCATCTGCTATGCGCCATAAGTGTGATATATAATGTCGACTATGTTTCGATGATTGATTATGATATTCAAAATGAATATCTGCGCATCGTCTACGAGTGCGCTCTTCATCTTTCTGCTCCATTGAAAAGAAACATGTAAGAGAGTTGCAGGAGACTTCCTAGCTATTTCCTCGCTATCTGTGACCATCTATATAGTATGGTCTGATTGCTAATACTTATTGCTAGTAGTATGAATACCGAATTCTGTTAATATTTAATGAAGTTTTGGTTTTTTAGCCGCATCTTTGCGCCAATGCGGTTAAGTAGCATGATGCATATGGTGGCGTTGATCTAGAAAAGCTTGGTATGGAACTCAGGAACAGTTTCACGATGATTACTGAAAGTGAGTCACTGTTTTTATTTGTAGGCACCGATCCGACCTAACATAACTTGGTAGTTTGGGACTATGAATTAGATCTACAGTACCATTGAGTCAAGTAGCAATGATGTCGGAAGATGCACAGTAACTATCGGCATCAAGTAACCCTCTGCTAGGGTTACATCTTAGCGGTCTGGCATCACAAGCAGCTTTTCATTTGCGATTCAATGATGCGTCGTCAACCAGGCGGAACGTAGCAAGTTGGAGATGCTGACCTAAGAACGTCATATATGGGACTAGACGACCAGTCAACCAAACAAAACCAGTATAATTTCCGTGTCAGCAATAACGCGGCTCACAGACCTGCGTACATGGATAACAAATTGAGCTGCATTGTGGCGAGCTGAATCACGCAGATGCAAAGAACTGGGTGGACGAACAAATATCCAAGCCGCAGGGCGGTTGCTCCAAGTTGTGCAGGGTTGAACAATTATCCTTCAAGGTTTATGTACTAGTGTTGGAGAGATTCCAAGATGAGTCCCGGGACGACAATGTGACTTCATTTTAGAAGAGAAGGGATTTGCTAATATTTTGGATATAACAATGACAACAAAGAATATAGGCGTCCAAGTTAAGTCCCGCGCGGTTGAGTTCGTACTGGATCGCGCCTGGAGATATAGGTCATAAAGTAGCTAGTATGGCTGATCAAACTAAGCGAGCATAGTTGGGATTTAAGAAACCTATATCTGTTCCCGAGTATGTTTGAAGCGAAGAACAGATATGTTGATTAGTGTTAGTAAGAGGCTTTGGGCTGGCAAGTTGTACTATGTACTATGTACTTTATGTACTGGAGCCGTAATCAGAAGCCATGCATGCACAATGTACTGTAGCACAGTACTCGGCCCTATGTCTCACACATGTTACAATATGGCCTTAATCTAGATGGTGTATTGGACACTGTGAAGACCGATGGTTCTGAAACTGATAAGTACTATAGCTACCAAGAGCGAGTCGTTGGAAGCTGTAGACGGTCGATCGTGTTCATCTAGACACTGTCTTTCCGCGCGTACAACAAGTAGATACCAATACTACAAATACACAAAGTATAGATGCTACTAACGGCTGTATTGCATGTATCATGTAGGAGCATGGTGGCGGGGGCTAGGGTGTTACTGGCGGGATGGGAAAGCATTTATCCCAGAACAATGAGAACAATTACTCGGCCAGTTGTTGTCAGACAATCTGCATATTCTTCATCCACGCCTATAGAGACAGGTGTATGCCAAATGACTGACTGGAACGCACATATGCATCTACTTGCAGGAACAGTATGTGTTGGAGTATATGGTCTGAATGATAGGTATATGGCATGGATCCAAGACCTTGGCAGACAGCGAAGCGTGAAACATTTTCCTCAGTCACCTACCAAAGTCAAGGCCATGAGCCAATGGTTGTTGTTGGTTTAGTTAGACCGGGTCTGGAGCAGAAAGACTACATAGCTTTCTATTCTCTTTTTTTGGGGGGAAGGGTGGAGTGGCAAGATATAGATATACCCCGGATTTTTGTAGTGTTTTCCCAGAATATCGTCAAGGGGCTTACCGTAAATAGTAGTAGTCTGAACCGCATTAGCTTTTGCCATTCTCCAAAAAAAGAAAGGAAAAACCCAACAATGGAAGAACGAAATCAACTAGGACAAAGTAGGGCGTGACCTCAGGAAGAATAAGAACCCCCCCCCCCCTCCTTTGGGCTAGATGCACAGCAGGGTCTTGAACAAGGTCGCTCACTTTGATTTTTATCGTCATCCTCTAAACTAATCCGGGACAACACAAGTTGATGCTACTAGTACCTCTGTTAAGAATTCACCCATATCGATGTTGCTACGCCGCAAATGCTTCCTTGTCACAGGCCAATCTTTCCGATACAGATGTAGACACAGAAGGCGTCTCCAATTCTTCTATAACGAAGCAAATCTTGAAGAGGAGGAGGAGGAGGAGGACCTACTCTTTGTTCTTCATTTCCTTCCCTGTCTTTTTATTTTTGACTGAAGGGTTTAGAGGGCATGGACTATTCAAGCTAGGCTAATAGCTGCCTCAAAGCTCTTTTGGGGCAATACTGTCAACAGTAATCCAATTGGAAACTGCTTAATATATCTGAGGTAGCAGCGTCTAGTGAGTAATTAATGTCTTAACACAATATCAGAGAAGGCAATCTTGGATACTTTTTTAACCAGATATTGTAATAATACTGCATACCATGCTCGAGAAGCAACAGATAGAAGGGAGAGTAAGGAAACGCTACAGGGGAAACACAAAAGACGACACTTCAGTTGAGGCTAGACGAGAGAAAACTTCGAGGTGGAGGAGGAGGGAGGAAGAGGAGGAGGAAGTGGACCCATGTTTCTGGGTTACTAATTAGTGGCAACATTGTTTTCTTGGGCTGTTGAAATTTTGCAGATTCTCCTGTCAGAGGTCATTTTTCTCGAGAGTTTTTGCAGGCAGCCGTGTTTTTAGTAAAGTAAGGTCAATATATAGAAGCTGATAATGAAAGGTCGAACGGAACAGAAAGAGAAGGGGAAGCTCTTTGATGATCGGAGAAAATACAATCAGATAGTAGAACCAACCACTTAAATCAAATCAAAGCAAGATAACCACGGACAGCCTCCATCTGGGGATGCCGTTTTAGGGCCAAGCTATAGTTCAGTTCAGTTCAGTTCACCCTGGTAAGTAAGTTGGCCATTACATCCACATGGAGACTTGGCAAGCTGGAAAATGGAGACACACGAGACAAGAGCGTGTGTGTCCAAGCAAAGCTAACTAACTACTGACCAGGCCATCGTCAGTTTGCAAGTACGTAGGTAGTAATAAAAAGTAGCAATAGTAGTGCCAGTAGCCATTCCGGCGGTAGTTGCAGCAAGCTGGGCCAACATCCCCAACTGGCCGGACCGAGGTGCTCTACTTTCCAGTGTATTATTTATATCGAGGGTATGTCCACCCATTAGTTTCACTATGTTTTTAAATATTGCTCGATATCATATCTCAAAGCAAACATCTCCAAAGACATTGTCGGCTAGTCCGCATCAGAGAGTTTTTCTATACCAGTTATTTATGATTATTTTTACTATTTTATCTATACTATATATCTTTTGCTGTCTCTCCTCTTTACCAGTTGAAGTTGCGTCGAGCGTGAAAAATCTTCACTACACTAACAAAGCGTCTATCCCGGGGCTCAATTGAACCTATTAATCAACTAATTATAGCTGCTGCAACAAGCTACTCTTGGCAGGCTCTTGAGTCACCAACAACGCTACCAGACCTTTCGTTAGTTTTTCCAGTTAGAGGAAGCTCAGCCGGCGTGTCGTCAAAACGCAGGCCATTACAGATCGAGTCTTTCTGCAAGACCTCTAATAACCTCTCCAACTCCCTATTTTCAAAGTCTTCCTCTCTCACACAACACCAATGGGTCTACTCACGATCCGGGAAGATCGGCCAACGCCGGCCGCCGTCTACAACTGGCGCGTGTATATGTGTGCTTCCATTGCTTCGTTTGCTTCGTGCACTATTGGCTACGACTCAGCCTTTATTGGCGGCACCATTACGCTGCAGTCGTTTGTCGATGAGTTTGGCATAGACAAGATGTCTGCCAGCAAGCAGTCGCTAATCAACGCTAACATCGTGTCCATCTACCAGGCCGGCGCCTTCTTTGGCTCGCTGTTTGCCTACTGGTCGTCTTATTTTCTAGGCCGCCGCAAGTCGCTGCTTTTGTTCTCAGTCATCTTCATCTTTGGTGCCGGCCTGATGTGTGGTGCCAATGGCGATCGTGGCTTGGGTCTTTTGTATGCCGGCCGAGTGCTCGCCGGTATCGGCATCGGAGGCTGCTCCAACATGACGCCAATTTACATCTCCGAGCTAGCCCCACCGGCTGCACGTGGCCGCCTTGTTGGTCTGTACGAGCTCGGCTGGCAGATCGGCGGTTTGGTTGGCTTCTGGATCAACTACGGCGTCGATCGCACCATGGACTCTACGCATTCTCAGTGGCTGATCCCTATCGCCGTCCAGCTTATCCCTGCTGGTTTGCTTCTGATCGGTGCGCTATTTATACCCGAGTCGCCGAGGTGGCTATTTTCCAAGGGCAAACGCGAAGAAGCCATCAAGAACCTCTGCTGGATGCGCCAACTGGAACCTACCGATCGGTACATTATTGAGGAGATTAGCTATGTCGACAAGGACCTTGAAACATATCGTCGTGAAGTCGGTGCTGGTTTCTGGAAACCATTTGCTGCCCTCAAAAACCCTAAGATCCAATGGCGCTTCTTCCTCGGTGGAGTGGTAAGACTTCCTTGGTACAATGAGATATACAACATTTGCAGTCACGTTTACTAACACATTGTATAGCTTTTCATGTGGCAAAACGCCTCCGGCATCAACGCCATCAACTACTACAGCCCCACAGTCTTCAAGTCTCTCGGCCTTAAGGGAACCAGCACCAAGCTCTTCACCACCGGCATGTTCGGTGTGGTCAAAACTGTGCTTACCATAATCTGGCTGCTGTGCCTGATTGACCATGTCGGCCGCCGCAATCTGCTGATGTATGGTGGCTTCGGTGGCTCTGTATGCATGTGGATTATCGGTACTTACATCAAGATCGATGATCCTGTAAGTAAAAGTCGCGAGAAGCTGTCGTCGGGTGGCATTGCCGCTGTCTTCTTCTTCTACCTTTGGACTACCTTTTACACTCCCTCCTGGAACGGAACTCCCTGGGTTATCAACTCGGAGATGTACGACCAGAACACCAGGTACGTTTTGGCATCCGTCTATATATCTTCCTCCCCCCCCCGTCCAGACTGCTGACAACCACTACAGATCACTAGGCCAGGCTTCTGCCGCCGCTAACAACTGGTTCTGGAATTTCATCATCTCGCGCTTCACGCCACAGATGTTTGATGCATGGGGCTATGGCGTGTACTACTTTTTCGCCTCGCTGATGTTGATCTCGTGTGTCTTCGTCTACTTCTTGATCCCCGAGACCAAGACCGTGCCTCTGGAGATGATGGACCGCCTGTTCTCCATAAAACCCGTCAGGAAAGCCCACAGGACCGTCATGGGGGAGCTTCATGCCGTCGAGTTCCGGCCTCGCAGTGACGGCGAGGATACTGAGAAGGTTCCTAATGGGTCTATTCGCTACGACGACGTAGCCAAGGACAGCAGTTCATAGGGGCGCTTTCCCCCACAAGAAGTCATCCCTTCTTTATAACAGGAGAGAAGTGGAAGAAAGGGCCATTGTATGTTTGTTCCGAGTATATTGTTGATATCATATACGATTATTTGATGGAGGATTTTGAGTTGTATCTTCCCTATAGTTTACGATAGCCTGTGGCATCAGAGCCCACACAACCCAGAGCCTGAGGCCGCTTCTTCGTGGCCAAGGCAATGGAGATTCTTGTTTTATTATGATGATTTTTTATTATATCTAAACCCCGTCGTTTCGAAGCCTTTTGCTTTCACGTTTTTTTGTCTCTCTTCTAATCCGCAGTCTTTGAAATGTTTTTGTTAATCACAACTTAGTATGAGTCGTTCTTGTTCTAGACTAGGATGGTGCTACAGCAACAAAATGGGTAGCCATAGCTGACCCTCTATACGTTGAGTTCGTGTCCACTATGCAGAGAAAGAAAAATGCAACCCTGAAGCTTATTTTCATACATTTACCAAATGTATATCTTAGGAAGTAAAAAGGTCAAGGAATAGTTCCAATGCGTGTACATCGAGTGATCCAAAGGTTTGCTTTGTTTCAACTGCCCAAAAGAAACAAAATAAGGGGTTACAAAGAGGATATTGTAACGTTCTGTATCACATTTAGTCTTCTTCTATTCAGTTCAGCCTCTTGTCAGTGCGGTGGAAACTCTACCCGAAAGAGGCCATATTTTCGCGCGCTTGACGATCAAACAGGCTGAAGATAAACTTAGATACTGCGGCTCATGTCGGGTTTCTGATACATCGAGATAATCTACATGTTCACGAACTTGACCTACAAACTCTAGCCATGGAAGGTGGAATGAAACGTGGCATTGACCTAATAATATACATACAAGTGATTCTCAACCACAACAAAAATGGGAGGGCTAAAAGGTTTTGAAAAGAAATATAGGGGTAAACTACAGGACATAAGAAGACTCACTACTTCGTTTAGGCAGTATTCAGGTTGAAGGATCATCTTTTGATGTAAGTACTGAAAAAGTATAACCATATGATATTTGACAGATTAACAGATAACGACAGAACAAAATTTGAAAACGCTAATTTACAGGCTCGTAAACAAATGATGAAAAGCACCACGAGATTTTAAACAGACAGGCAGGCACCTTGGACTCTATTAGTGCCGCTTCGCAGCCGTTAGCTTTTCCGTCATGGCCTTGTGCACAGCCGCTATAGGCAAATCCTTAACGTCCTTGCCGGTCCAGTAACGGTCCTGCTCTAAGCCCTGGTAGATCATAGCCTCAGTACCTAGTATCACCCGCCAACCAGCGTCTTCTGACAACTTTCCCAGTGCAGTATACGGGTTAGGGTTGTAGCACATTTCTAGGATGGCACCCTTGGTCTCCTTGTTGAGGAAAGTCTCGGTGACCGCGCGTGCCTCGATCTCCTCAGGACTGACGGGTGGGAAGTCAGGAACACAAGCCACGATAGCACCAGGCACCTCAAGGGCCTCAGCCTCGGCTACAGTGCGTACATGCTTCAGGTTAGCGCCGTAGCCACGGGCTATGCACTCGGCGATAACGGCGTCGACTTCGGCTACATCACGGTTGACCAAATAGATTTCGGTGGCGCGCATCCACTTGCGAAGTGCGTAGACGGCAGAGCGAGCGGCACCTCCTCCGCCGATGACGAGGGCGGGACGGTCGTGGAAGACTGCGTCGGGGTTGGAGATATTCTGGTAGAAGGACTCGCGGATGCCAATGGTATCAGTGTTGGTGCCGCAGTAGACGCGAGATCCGTCGGGGCGGTGACGGATGAACAGTGTGTTGCAGGCGCCAACGTCCCGGCACTCGGGCGTGAGCTCGTCTAGGTATGGCATGATGGCAACCTTGTTGGGCATGGTGATAGCAGCACCTATAAGGCAGTTTTATTAGTAAGAGAAGAAGGAAATGAAAAAAAGAGGTTCCAACTTTTTTTTTTCTTAACAAGGGGAGCTTACCGTAGAAGTTAGGATCCTTGATCAGCTCAAGGAAGTGTGGGATATCAGCTGAGTCCATGCGGAATTGCTCCCAGTTCAGGCCCATCTCGCCGTAGATAGTGCCGTGCAGCAACGGCGAGTAAGAGTTGGTGATTTTCTTGCCGAACAAGTAGCCATGTTTCTCTACTCTGCTTGTGTCAGCCACTGGCGGGTAGATCTGGTTCTTTGCGGCCAAGCCAGCGTCTGGTGCTGGGGCCTGTGAGGAAGTAGTGAGGACAGCCATCTTTCCAGAGGTGTTCTGCACAGAGTCAGTGGCTGCTACAGTAGAAGCTGAAGAGGAAAATGACGTCTTGGAGGTGTGATGGACGGAGTGGGTTTGAGACTTCTTAGAGCGAGACTTTGATCGAGAAGTCAGAGATCTGAGGGGAGAGAAGGCCAGCTTCACGCGAGTTAAAACGTCGCACATGATGGATAAATTGTGTATGGTAATTCAAGTGAAAAAAAAAAAAAAAAAGAAGCCGGTATCGTCGAGACACGCCGCGGGTTACAAAAAGTGAAGAAGATGGAACCAGCCAGTGGGTATTAGAATAAGCAAATGCGAGTGTTGACGTTGAGATACCAAGACAAAAGGGAAAATACCTTTCTTCTCTGAATGGACGGTCAACAGATCTTTGTACTTACGGGAGCTGCAAACAAAGAGTGAACAGGCGTATATAAAAATATGATATTATTGTGGGTGGTGAATTAAGCGTTTGAGTTATGCTTCAAGAGTTTCGTCTCTTGTTACTTGGCGTCCGTTCATGAGGAGGAAGATATACCGTATAAAAATATAGCAATTTAAAGACAGAGAGAGAAAGAAAAAAAAAAAAAAAAAGAGGCCCGGGCTTTTAGAGCTTATAGTACTATTCAGGAAAAGAGTCAGAATTTTAGTGGATTGTTTCTAGTGTTTTTTTCCGTCGCCACTGAAACTAAAGTCTGTGGTCGTTGATTAAAATGGATAGCCCTGACCAAAGACTCTTGAGATCTCTACGCTCTGAAGACACTAAGAATAAGCAAGGCGAAGCGAGGCCTATAGGAGGTTGTTTGCAATGGTTTCTAGAGATCTTCAGGCCCGTAAGAAGATCGTGGGGGGGCGTGGACTTTGTGTGCCTACTCTTCTTTGTTGTACGTCTCGTCGGAGTTTGTGTGTTAGTGATGATATGTAATGTGATGTCTGTTTTCTACCTGTTGGATGGTTGCTCTTCCAGTATGGAACAACGAGGTAGTAATTGCTCAAATAAACAATGTCGGTGAGCTTGGGTTGGCCACGACAACGAGCACGAGAGCCAGATATTTAGTTCGGTTAGTTGGTTTTCTTGCAAGTTAACGAAAGGAAGCATGTCACTTGCCCTTATGCATAAGGTGACAGTAACTTTTTTTTCCTGTCAAGACTCATCTCGAAGTGGAAAAATAAATTGGCACAATAGTGTCCCGCCCAAGACAGGGGCTATAAGCTGCTGGGAAAAGACTCTCCCGCAGTATAAGGGTTGCGGTTAGATACAGAAGCGGGTCTAGTAGGCTGCTAGCCAATGGCATTACACCGTTGTTTTGCGGTAGCCGTACCAAATAACAATGTGAGACGACGTTTCTCATGCACTTGCTCCTGATAATTTCTAGTTCGGTGTTTTATTCTTGTCTGGAGTTTTATTCTGGAAGTATTCTTTGCATAAACGCTAGGAAGAAGAGCCGCGCGCATAGTATTCGTTCCAGCAAGTACGAAGTCTAGTCTGAGCCATAGATAGAATAATGTTCCAACTTCGCATATAATGATCATCACCACATAGCATAGCACATCGCAGTATATAGCGTTGCTTTTTTGCTGGGGTTTGCGGGCAATCTTTTCAGCTAAGCCTCAGATCGCAAAAGGAAGAAAGAATAGAACAGGAGAATTGTATAGGATGAGCGTTCTTACCCGCAATCCCACACGCCCCTCGCTTGATAGTGAACACCCGAGCATCCGCTATTTGTGTTCTGTTCCTACTCGAGTCGGCTGCACATGCATGCGCATGCGATATTGACTGGTACTACGACCCAGAGAGAGTATCACAGTTGCAAACAACTCCAACTTCTACTAACAAGTTCTCTCTTCCTTGTCTCCCTAAGTCATATTGGCAGCAGCCTTGCTGAGACTGTCGCACGCTGTGCAATGCTCCGAGGACGAAGAAGCCCAGGAGAAATACAAACCAATCTTCATCCACTTACACGACATTGTTATCTCTGTGTTCAAGATTTTAGTTTTCTTTTTCTTTGTCTTTCATTGTTAGTGTTGCTCTGGGGTTCGGCAAAGCGAATTTCCCTTGCAGGGCCGGATAAAGAATAGCGCCCTTGGTGTGGCGGATATGCTCCGCGAGGGGGGTGTGCAATACATTTCTCTACTTCATGTCATGGTGTACAGCGCAGGCGATGTCTACAAAATATGTACTAAACGGCGAGACTTGGTACACTCAACATTGTATAGACCATTTTAGTTACACGCTTTTTTACTTCTGCTTTTGTTCCGTCTATAGCCGACAAAGGCCGGATCAACAGGGTCAGCTGTTTGCATGCTTTTTGCTTGTTGTTGATGTACGAATCGCAATATATCGTATAGGCTAGTTCGACTATATTATAAAGATACACACAGTTATCCATGAATAACAAACATCTCTGACCTTTCCCTTGAACTTCTGTCTGTTCTATTTTCAAATATCTTTTCATACACTTCCGATAAATCCTTCTCAATATCAGACCAGATAGCATCCCGATCTGTCCTTTGATCCCCTTATCCAGGATTTCCTCCGCGTTTCTAGTTCGTTGCTAAGACTATATTATCAGCTAGTATACCACCTTTATATCCTGAAACTACTTACCGTGATACCGCTTTGAAATCACTCTGCAGTGAGCCTCTCTCTATCTTGACCGTCAACCAGGACCACCAAAAACTTACTGTTGCTACTAACACAAGTTAGAATCTAACACCTATATATCTCGACCTCATCTCGTCCACAAGACTCGCTTATCTTTGAGATTTCCTCTTCACTCTCATCAAGTCGCACACAGTCTTCATTTCTTTTCTCTTCTTGTTAGCGAGCTGCTGGATAGCTCCTTGTTTGATACAGCGTTCTCTTTTTTTCTTTTTTTTTTCTTTTTTCCCTCTTTTACTCCCTTTTCCAAATCTTCTCAACATCACATTCAAGATGCCTTCTCAGCTTGGAATCTCTACAATGTCTCTCGGCCGCTGCTGGGCTGGCCACTCCTTTGAACATAAGATGGACATGGCCGCCAAGTATAACTATAGTGGTATTGAGCTATGGCATGAAGATCTAATGGACATTGCCGACCGCTACCCCAACGGCGGTGCCAAGTCTGCCACCAACCAGATCGCTGCCGCCCACTATGTGCGTGCGCTGTGCGCCGCTCGCCGCCTCACTATCATCTGCCTGCAGCCGTTTGCCTTGATTGAGGGTGCTGTTGACCGCCGCGTTCACCAAGACAAGCTAGTAGAACTAGCCCACTGGTTCGAACTCACCCGTGCTCTTGGCACTGATCTCATCCACATTGCTAGCAGCATGGCGCCCGCCGAGCAACTGTCCGAAGATCTAGGCCTTGCTATTGCTGATCTTAAGGACGCTTCTATGCTGGCTGCACGCCAAAACCCACCCGTTCGCCTGACCTACGAGAGTCTGGCCTGGGGCAGCCGCGTCGACCGCTGGGAGCAGAGCTGGGAAATCGTCCAGGCTGTAGACATGAACAACTTCGGTCTGTGCCTGGATACCTTCAACATTGCCGGCCGCATCTTCGCGGACCCCGCCAGCAAGACCGGCTGCACTGAGGATGCGCAGCAGGCCGTTGACGAGAGCATGATGCGTCTCGTGCAGACCGTTGACGTCAACCGCGTCTTTTTCGTGCAGGTTGTCGATGCCGGCCGCCTGGATACCCCGCTACTTCCGGGCCATGAGTACTATGATGAGTCGCAGCCATGCCGCATGAGCTGGTCGCGCAATTGCCGTTTATTTTACGGCGAGCACGAGTACGGCGCTTACCTGCCCGTCAAGCAGATCTCAAAAGCCATCTTCCAGGGTCTGGGCTTCGAGGGTTGGGTTAGCCTGGAGCTGTTTAACAAGCGTATGAGTGAGACAGATAAGGGCGTGCCTGAAGAGCTAGCACGCCGTGGCTATCTTTCGTGGGAGAAGCTCGTCGGAGACATGGAACTAGAGGTTGCTGAGAACAGCACCAGCATCAGCAGCACCAACGCCGCTATCAAGAAGTCTGGCGTTTCCTCTTCATATGTAAACCATCCTTACGCCAAGAAGCCCATGGTTTCGATTCTCGACGGCAGTGTTCTACACAAGACGCTGCCAACCAGTGTGTACGTGGTGGCATCTTCGATTTGCCTGTTTCTAGGGTTCATGATTGTGTAAGCGCTCAGCGTTTTTTTTTCTTCTTTTGTCTTCCTTCTTCGTTCTTTCTTCTTGTCATATATATACATATTATAACTACTATTGGTCTGGTCTCGGAGGGTTTTCATGGCGTTTCATATCTTCTATATTTCATTATACTATCTATGATCTCTTTTGCTAGTAGTAGGCAGTACCAGTACTAGCTTAGGGTTATGCGTTTTGCTTTAATCTTGTTCTTTTTTTTTTTTAAATCGTTCTCTGTATTTTCTTTTTTTTTCTGTCAAGTTCCTAAATTTGATGGTACTCGTATTAACTAAGATTTTCTTAAGCTTTTCGATCTTGAAGCAATTCTTTGCTCCGGCCTCTACCGCGATATTGAGCTCGATAGCAGGATTCGACCGACATCTCGCCAACTATTGAGGCCTACTTTGGAATTCGTCTATCCTCTATTCACGTGTTTATTTTCTCTTTGGTGGCTTTGAGGTTTTCTCTTTGCCTGGTTACGCTGGATTCTTCAAATGCAGCTCTTCTTTCTTATAAGTTTCTTGTTCTTTTAATACTATCTTGATTCTCTACTGTTCTACACTTCTATTTTCCCGCGATCTTCAAGTGCTTCGTTGCAAACTCTAAAGCTGCCGTGTATCCGTAAGTTCCTAAGCCGCAGATAACGGCTACCGCCTTATCGCACAGATAGCTCTTGTGGCGGAACTCTTCACGCGTATGGACATTTGAGATATGGACCTCGATGAACGGAATGCCAACGCCAAGGAGCGCATCGCGAATAGCCACGCTCGTATGCGTGTATGCGCCAGCGTTGATGATGACGGCATCGACAATGCCACGAGCAGCATGGATGCGGTCAACGATGGCGCCTTCATGGTTGGATTGGAAGGCTTCCACTACTACTCCAAGACCACTGCCGTAGGCCTTAGCAGAGGCTTCAACATCTGCAAGTGTCTCAGATCCGTAGATGTGTGGCTCACGAGTGCCAAGAAGGTTGAGGTTAGGCCCGTTGATAATGAGGATGTTTGAGGCAGGCATCGCGATGAAATGATCGATTGATTGTGGCTGGAAGATGGTTGTAAAGAAGAAATAGGTGATGTTATTTTAAGGCAATAAAAAGGGGCAATGTTGGACCTAGGTGTGTTCTCCGGGTCGCAGTTGTGAGAATATGGTTCTAAAGGTAGAATATCTTAAATGTTTGTCTAAGAAGAGAGGCCTATATTGGTCTTATATCCATCCCCCTCTCTAACAAGCAGATCCCAAGTGCCTTTTATTAGCTCCATATGTGTGGTATAGCTCATAAGTTGATAGTATAAGCCATTAAGTGCTAAATCTCTTGCGTCGTCTGCTTCACATTTTTTCAGACAATATCATGTTTGTGACACACAATCGAACTCTCATTCATGGTTGTAATAATAAATTAGATTAGCCACTCAAGAACTGACGATCTGAAGATCAAGCAAACCGATATCTTGAACACTGCTCCACGATGCGTTCATTCTACTTTTTCCTTGATAGCGTTGCAGTTATAGTAGGCCGTAAAAGAACGAAGGGGGGGAAAATAGTATTATGCTACGGAAAATGTAACAGCCAAAGCATGGATTTTGTCACAGCGGGAAAAAAAACATTCAAGAAGGGGATATATCTTAACGCGGAACCTACAAGGATAAGTCCTCTTCCCTGTATGTATGCATTAGCTCGTGTTCTATATAGGCCTTAATACAGCAACATAGGCTGCATGCAATTGGAAACAAATGATGCAGCGCGCGCTGGTAGGGAGATCATATAGCGACATCGGGTTTCTATGGGGCCCAGCAATGATTTGATACACGTTTCTAACGCTGGCCGACTAGCCGTTATAGTAGCTAGCTATAACAAGCTTACTACAAGATTAGTTACTGACCTTGTGTGCTATGTTTCTTCCTAACCTATCCGCGCGCCATAGAAGACGCATGCATTGCATGGAAGAGGCATGCATGGCTGGCTGGCCTCTTATGCGAGTCCTAACAAAGCGCCCTTAGTTAGCTAGCATCAAGCCTTTCTATCCGAGCATCACAACATCTTCTACATAACCAAACTTTGAGCGATCACCCCGGACTCTGAACGAATGATCCTAGCGTCTGAGGATGGCGAATCATGTACATGTACGATGCCTCAGAACTTAAAAAGGAAAGGATGTTTGATATTCCTAGATCAAGCATCAGTTGGCCGCAGACTTTTGATCTCCCGATGAACACGTTCTTGTTTTTCTCTTTTTCTCACGTTCAAAATTGCATTTCTCAATGTAAAGCAGGTGAAGTTATATGTGGTAGCCGAAAAGAGACATAATACACCGATGATAATGCTGTTCAGAGTATAATGGATAATATAGGACGTAAACTGAGGTAAATCAAGTCGGTGGGGCGGATTCGGGTTGACGTGGCTCGAGTCAGGAAATCAAGACGAATATTGTAATTGCTCTAAACCAAGATACTGGTACTTGAGTAAGGGAAAGTGGGTGGGATGAGATGGAGATATGGGGCTCCTAGTCAAGACGGAAACTGGAAACCGCTCGATTGCGGAATCTTTCTGCCGCACGGTTTCCTACGGAAGGATTTGCTCAGTTAGGCAGGAACGCTTCAAGTATCGAGTTACGAAGTTGCTATGAATATAGATAGCAACTGCTAAAAATGTATACAGTACACGGGGCGTTAGTTCTTGCCATCCCAGATATTCTTGTCTCTTGTCTCTCTATTGTATCCTTATCTCGACTATGTTCTGAATCGTATATCAAGTCGCCATCATCGTCTTTAGATCTCGAGAATAATCTTGCTTAATCTCCGCTTCATCACTTTCGTCTTCACTTCTAATCCCTATCTTTAATATTTATCAAATCTGCCGCGCTCTGGAGTGCCGCTTATTACCAAGATTTTATTTACACTTTTAGTCTTTCAAGCCGCCAAGGACAGCCTTATTTTATCCGCTTTTTTTCAGTTCTTTCTCTAGACGCTATCTTTTGTCTTCTTTTTTATACTACACAATGCCCTCCATGGTTTCCTCATTTACTATCTCGGACGAGGAGCTCCTTGAAATCTATCAGTTTGCTGTGCAACTTGGCAAAAATGCCGGCTCAAAGCTTATGGCTTGCGCAAACGCACGATTTACTAGCGCGGGAAAAAAAACCGGCCAGGAGATCAAGGAGAAAGAAAGCTCGGTAGACATTGTTACCAAGTCGGACAACGAAATTGAGGAGTTCATCCGTCAGGCAATCATCGCCAAATATCCAAACCACAAGTAAGTCTAGCCATATACTGTTTTCGAACATAAAAAGACGGCAACCGTGCTAACTTCTGCATCATAGATTCTTCGGCGAAGAATCCTACTCTGCCGGTGCCTCACGTGACTATCTCATTGACGATGAGCCGACATGGATTATCGACCCCATTGACGGCACCGTCAACTTCACGCACGCCTTCCCCATGTTCTGCGTGTCTATTGGCTTCGCTATCCATGGTAAGCCCGTGATTGGCGTCATCAACGCGCCCATGATGAACCAACTCTTCTCCTCGTGCGCTGGCCATGGTTCTTGGCTCAACGAGACTCAGCAGCTGCCGTTGATTCGAAACCCCGCCCCAATGCCCATGCCCGAGAAGGCGCCCAAGGGCTGTGTGTTTGCCTGCGAATGGGGCAAGGACAGAAACCGCGGCCCCGAAGGCAATTTGCTCAGAAAGGTCAATAGCTTTGTTAATATGGCGGCTGAACTGAACAGCGACGGCGGCAAGGGAGGTATGGTTCACGGCGTCCGAAGCTTGGGTTCGGCGGCGCTTGACATGGCATACACGGCCATGGGCGCATTTGATATCTGGTGGGAAGGTGGTTGCTGGGAATGGTACGTTTCATTGTTCTTTTACTTCCTAAGTCGAAATATTAGGTGGACGCTAACACTTACTTTGCATACAGGGACGTCGCTGCTGGCTGGGCCATTTTACAAGAAGCTGGCGGCCTTATCACCAGTGCTAATCCTCCACCAGCAAATGAGATTGACACCATTGAGATCACCGAGACAAAGCTTGGAAGCAGATTATATCTTGCTATCCGACCAGCCGGTTCGTCAGAAACCGAAACTGGCCGCCAAGGCCAAGAACGAGTTGTGCGCGAGGTTTGGAAGCGTGTTTCGGTTTTGGATTACACCCGCCCCGGTATCTAGGGTTTAGGACACGAAGTATACGTTATGACATGATGAATTATATACTATATTATGCCATGCTTGGCATTTTTTCTTCTCGCGGCTCTTTATTGGTTTTCAATTCACATCTGAAAATTAATGTGGTGATGATATGTGAATGCAACTATATGGGTTTCTACTTATAAAGACCCAAACTCTCCGCGCATATCGGTAAAGTTGGAGCCGGGAGCAAAACCCAAGTTTGCCATGAATTGGGCGTCGGAGTCAATGCCATCCGTGCAGTCAATGGACGCCAATTCGTCCAGGATTGCGTCGTGGTCAATAACTGCATCTCCGGATGGGTGTATATTGTTGTTATGGCTATTCTGGAACATACTAAGATATTGAGGCACCTGACCGACGGCTGATACGGTATTAGAAAACCCTGCAATACTCTGTTGCAATGATGTTGTCGTTGTGGTTGCCGTTGAAGCGGTGCTAGGCGTAAACGAAGAGGTACGATCTCGGGCAGCGTTGCTGAGTGTGGAATGGTGGTAGCCGTGAGTAGGAATGAAAGAAGGCGCAGATGCCGAATGGACGTTATACAAGTCGTTGAGGCTCTGATGTCGTTGTCGCTGTTGTCGATGCTGCTGAATTATCTGGTTTTGTCTTTGTGCAGCATCAGAGCTCATGTTTTCGTAGACAGCCTGCGAAACTGAGAGCTCGGTTGCTGTCACTGCAACGCCGCCGGGGTTTTTGACCTCTAAGCAAGGTTGCCACGGCTTCTTGAGCTTGGCTAGCAATGCATCCCAATGCTCTTTATCTTCATTAGTGAGGCCATTAGCGCGCCGGCCAGCCATGCTCATATAAGATATTAGGATTGGGGCGCTACCGGAGCCGAGTCGCTGCCATGCGTTTTCAACGGCCTCCATAAGGGTCCATAGCAACGAAAGGCGCGACTCCGGCATTAGAGCTAACGTGATTCCTAGAAAGGAAACCTGGAGCAGAAGGGCAGTAGGCAGAAATGGGATTGATGAGCCCAGAATTGAGTTGCAGAAGGAAAATCGAGAATCGAGTGCTGTGGCAAGGCCGACCGCTTGCGACTGAGACGTTGGAGATGCCAGGTTGAGTGCCCGTGGTTGGGATTGCGCTTGATTCAGTATCTGGAAAAAGCGACATAGTTGGTTGAATGAACTGAGAGATTGGATGGATAGTAACTCTTCTTCACCAATAGCTGATTCTGGCAAGGATGAGAAACCTGGAAGCGGCCGCCAGGTATCCCATTCTTCGGGGCCGTCTTCGGGTAGTGGATACAGATTCTCCAGTGTCTCTGACATCATATGCGTTGGCTGTCCAAGCCGCAAAGATACGAGGGTATCGAGAATAAAGCAGGCCATTGTTGTTTTAGCCTTGCGCAATATGCCGGCGGAAGATAATGTTGGCTTTAAATAAGGCTTGTCTACGCTATACAGAGATAGCACTATCCGCACAGCCATACCGACAAGAAGCGAGGCAGTAGCGGCCTTATCTCGACCAAAGCTAACAAGCGATAAAAGGAGATACGAGTTAGCAAGTCGCAATGCCTTTTCTTCCTCGTCAGTGTCAGAACCGGGAATAGCAGGAGAAGAATCGTCAGTGTCTAAGTGTAATTCACCAAGAGGCGGAAGGAGACTTCTAGCTGTTGCATAAATTTCGCTGGCTTTCTTAGTCCCTTGACTTGTCGGGTCTTGGAAGGCTGCGATTGCAAGGGCCGACCATACTTCTACGTCGCAGACGTCAGTCTGTTTTCCAGCGAATGCTGTAGCGATAGCGGTGATGCGGGTACGGTCGACAACAGGAAGCCAACAATGAGTATATGTAAAGAAGATGTCAAGCAGTTTGACTGTATTTGGTGGAAGGCAGTAGGCTTGTTGTGGTCGTGGTGCCACCGGTTGTTGGGGCTGCTCCGCTGCCGGATTGGTACTGTAGGATTTCGATTGATCGGGTGAGGTAGTATTCCCGGGTGTTGTTGCCGCAGCATTTTTGTTACGCGAAGCCGCATTGCTATCTTGCTCAGTCTCGGATGACTCGTCGCCTTCCGGATTCGGGACCGAGGCTTCTTTCCCGGACAGCATGCGGTCGATCTCTCGGTGCGTCCGGGACTTCCGCCAGCGGCGGTGAAGCTTGTTACCAGCTTCATATTCGCGGCCCTGGGCCATCAGCGTCTGGCGGCCGGCTTCTTGCGACAGCAGCTCATTGAGAGCCGTTTCAGAGCCTGGGAAGCGGTCGAACACCCAGACAAGGGCTGATTCTAGGGTCCGTATGAGACCGGTTTGCACTCCACGCTTTTTCGGCGCGACGTTGTAGGTGCATTGGCGATTGAGGAATAAACAGGAAAAGCATTTCGGCTGGACACCATCACACTTTTCTCGCGCACTATTCGATGCAATTAGCATGACAGCTATAATAGCAGAGAAAGCAGAAAGGATAAGCGTAAGAGAAATAGTATATCTTACCTTCGGCATTGGTCACAGGCCCTAGAAACTCGCTGGCGTTTCCCGAGCACAGCTGCTGGTGCGGATGACGACTGAATCGCTGTGGCGCCGGAGGCTAACTCGGAAGTAGCTGATCCATCTGCTGCGTCCTGGGTCTTACGCTTAGAAGCCATTCTCATGGCAGCAGGCTGGGGCAATGTGGAACAAAGAAGAATAGGTGGAGGAGGAGGCGGGAAGAAAGAGAGAGATGTGGAAGAAGGCTTTACCAGTAAACGAGTGGATCGAGAGCCCGTCTAGGGTTGTTCCAGCGTGCCCTGGAGAACAGCTAGCCGACAAGCAGGTGTGATGAGATAGATGTGCTAACGAACAGGAAGGGGAAATTAGAAATTCAGACACATTGCAGTAGCGAAGGAGATGCAGTTGTGGTAGGGGCTATTTTGAATGAGCGGACGTCGAATAGATAGAGTGAGTGAGTGAGTTAGTTAGTAAGTGAAAATTTGAGCGACTGAGTCCTGGAGCAAAGCAGCGGTTGAGGATAGCGTGATGAGCGGACGAGTCGAAGCTGCCAGTTGTGGATGTATGCTATGCTGTCAAGCGAGCACACAGTTGAAGGTGGAATTTTCAATACAACAGTAGTACCTCGTCTTGTCCGTCCGGAAAATCAAGGCCCGCTGCGGCTACAGAGCCGAGAAACTCCGTGGGAAAGTAGAGGATTAGGTATGATGAGGTCGGGGCAGTTCCGTGTTCGGCGCTCGAAAAACAATGCAATTCGATACAATAGCAATACAGTACAATACAAAACAGAAGATCTTGACTCCAGCAAGACGACGTGGCGACTAAGGCAGATAGATGCTTCAGGTGGAGGGACGTGACGTGACGCCTAGAGTACTAAAATTGGAGATTGAAAGCTGGTCAGCAAAAGCTAGGTCAGACTAGACTAGAGGCCGTCAAGCCGCTAGCCAGGACGATGTCAACTCTACTATGTAGATGCCAAAACAAAGCAAAATCTGGGGTAACTCCAAATAACACAGGCGCTATAGCCCAGTAAGAAACAAATTGACAGTACACTCCGATTTGGAGCTTAGAAAGATGCTTGTTGCAGCCTAGCCATAATTTTGGCAGCGTTAATAGCACAGTACTTACGTCTAGCACTGACCGCCCGGCAAAATTTAAGTACTTGTCTATCACATATCGTCTCCAGGAAATATCGGAAAAGCATTGAACCGGCAGCCTCGTGAACATTTTTCACGATTTCTACATTGAGCCGGGACCGACCAGGGAGTCGGCGATCCTTCTTATGTTTCTACTCTCTTGCTATGTTCCCCAGAAGTGCCGTCATTGAAACCCCCCCCCCCCCTCCCCTCCATCATCGCCTTCTGGCCACTACTACATCAGCCCTTTTTGGCCGTCAAGCGCCTGTATAGTACTAACAAGACCCTGGACCTCAGTTATCCTCAGGCGACTAAACGTCTCATCATCGCTAGCATAGGGAACAAAAAATCGAACGTTTTTCATATGCCGCTTAGCTGACTACCGAAAGGAAAGGTCGTCTTTTGGATAGCCAGCCAAACTTTCTGCCAATTTTGCAATTTATTATGCTCAAACATGGCCACAGCATAGTCTTTGTCTTGCTACCCGCCCTGTCTATGCCTAATATCTGACCGCCGTCCACAGGTCATTCGTTCTGCAGAAAAGCGAGGAGCCACCACCACCACCACCAACCAAGAACGACTCCAACTATTTGCTGCTGTGGTTCTTCACCGAAGTCTTCTGCAGTTGCTTTTGCCTCAGGCTTGCCTCCATCATAAGCACGCTACCACCTATATTTTCCTTTGTACCCTATCATTTCGCCCATCAGCCGCATCTGTACAGTAACGATGGCCTTTGCCGGCGTAAAACGCCCGCACACCACCATAGACGTCAATGGCTGCGATGATCTCGTGGCTCTATCAGATACCAACGGCAACTTTGCTGGCCACAGTGGTAGCCGCTACAAGACCGCCCGCCTGGAGACCACTCACGACGCCGACGACACCTTTTCTGGCTTGTCTTTTGCGCGCCAGTACGCTACTGCCGATAGCTCTAGGACTTTTACACACTCTCCCCCTGGCACTTCTCAGCCGTCTTTATCAATGTCCCAACATCAGCCTTCCCACATCAGTTGCCCATCAACCCCCAACGGGCTGTACAGCCAGTCCCGTGATGCCACGCCAACACCCAATAGCGGAAGCAACGGCACCAGTAGCGGTAACAGCGGAAACCTAGTCTTCCACTCTTTTCCCGCTCCGCAGCGTTCGTCAGGCGCCGAGCGAATGGGGCCGGCTTTTTCTGCAAATGCATCTATCGTGCTTGTCGGAGTTCGTGGTGCTGGAAAGTCGACATTGGCCATAATCGCTTCCACTGCTATGAAGCGGCGTGTCATTGACTGTGAAAAGACCTTCTTTCAGGCCTTGCGCCTCTCTAGCGCTGCATATATGAAGGCTCATGGCACTGCCGAGTGCCATCGGGTACAGGCCGCTATACTACGTGACGTTCTGCGTGAGAACTCGCAGCGCTGCATCATTGTATGCTCGTGGGCTGACCGTGCCGTTCTTGGCCTCCTCAGAGATTTTGCTTCAACAAATCCCGTAATCCAGATTCTGCGTGATGCGCGAGCTATCCAGGAGCACCTCAAGATCGAGACGCCTGCCAAGACACAGAGTATCGTCAATGCCAGCACAGCCATCTTCCGTACTTGCAGTAATCTAGAGTTCTTCAATATTTCAGAGCGCATACGAGATGTCGCCTCCCAGAATCTCGCCCAACTTCGTGATCTCGATGACTCGGTTGGTGAGCGCCATCCTGCGCCATATCTCGCCTTGAAGCGCGCTGAGCGCCATTTTCTCAAATTCCTGTCGCTAGTCATGTCTAATGGCTCTATCCCCTTTATAGAGACAGCCTTTCCACTTGCCTCAATCCCCACCGAAGACCGGCGCTTCACCTATGCCACCTATGTGCGTTTATCGACACTCTTGCGTAACGACCAGGCCATGGATATTGAAGAGTTGGAAACCGGCGCTGATGCCATTGAGATTGTCATTGACGATATAGATATGCTGTATGGCGGCTCGCGGTCACGACTACCACCTGTTGGTGCTGTTTTGGATTCCGAGCGGGCTGCACGCATCACCAAAGTCCTTGGTACTATTCGCCGAGACACCGTCATTCCTATCATCTACCACGTTCTACTACCTACCCCAACTAATGCTAGTGATACAGTTGCCTTTCATGCACTGTATCTTGAGTATCTAATGCACGGCCTCCGGCTTGCTTGTGAATACATTACTATTGACCTACGCCTATCTGCCTACGAGATAGACCACATCACCAAGCTACGTCAAAATTCAAAACTAATCGGCCACTTTGCTTGCCCGCCATCAGCCCCGCCATCACAGGCTACAACCTGGCTCGATCCAATGTGGATGTCACATTATCACCGTGCCCGATTACAAGGCTGTGATCTTGTGCGTTTCATCAAGCCTGTGGCCACCATCAAGGACAACTTTGATATCAACCAGCTCAAATCAAAGATCGATGCTCTTGACTCTGATCCAAAGGTTCCACTAATTGCCTTCAACTCTGGAAACCGAGGCCGCCATTCAGCCGTTATGAATCATGTCTTGACCAGTGTTGGAACAGAGCCAACAAAGGGCTTTATACCAGATACGCCACATCCACCAAGTCCACGAATCACTGCTCAACAAGCTACTCAGGCGCTTTATGCTTCGTTTCTGTTTGATCCTATGAAACTCTACGTTTTTGGTGCAAATGTCGATTACTCCCTGTCTCCTGCTATTCACAATGGCGCATTATTAGCTCTTGGAATCCCACATCACTATCGCCCTCATTCTACACAGAACCTACGTGGCCTTAAAGAACTGATCGATGATCCGTACTTTGCTGGGGCCTCCGTCGGGCTCCCTTTCAAAGTTGAAATCATTGCTTTGACGCATTCTTTGAGCAAGCACGCTCGTGCAATTGGTGCCGTCAACACTCTGATCCCCGTCCGTCGGCTAAATCCAGACGGCTCAATCCCTGAAGACGAGACGCTGTTTAACTGCCGAAACCGTGCTGGCCCGGTCCGTGCCTTATACGGTGATAATACCGATTGGGTTGGCATTCGCGCCTGTCTACGTAGAGGCCTGTCGCCCGCAAATGCTGTACGTCCAACAAGCTGCGGTCTCGTCATCGGTGCCGGTGGTATGGCTCGCGCGGCTTTTTATGCGATGCTCCAGCTTGGCGTGAACAACGTCGTCATCTACAACCGCACCTATGAAAATGCTCTGAAGCTAGCTGCCCACTTCACACACCTGCTCCAGCGCCGCGACCTACCGCTTCTTAGCTCAGCTACCAATTCTGCTGGGTCGGGCGTTGACATGGACGGACCGGAGATGCAGACCCGATTTCACGTAATCAAAAACCTCTCAGACCCGTGGCCTGCTGACTTCCGCCGGCCAACTATGATTGTTGTCTGTATCCCCATACACAGTATTGGAGATGTCCCGGCGCCCAACTTTCGTGCCCCAAGTTCATGGCTGGAGAGCCCAACGGGCGGCGTCATGATTGATCTTGGGTATAAAACGCTTAATACGCCGATTCTTAACCAGGCGCGGGCGCTAGAACATAAGGGATGGGTGGCTATGGATGGTCTCGATCTACTACCTGAGCAGGGGTTCGCACAATTTGAGTTGTTCACCGGCCGCAGAGCGCCAAGAAGACTGATGAGACGCTTCTGTTTGCAAGCGTATACTGACGATCAGGGCAAATCTAATCTAGCGCAGCTGCAGCCCCGGTTGCATAATATCACAGAGCAAGAGCCATGAATCTTTCCTTTTTCTGTGCGCCTTCTTGCTATATACTATTCTAATGATGCTACGACTTTATCAATAACCAGAACCCTATATGTCCTCATCTATGCATGCAATAACTATGTATACCCCGTGAATATATATATACGTAGTATCATTACAACCAACCCTATCGCAAAAAGCCATACCCTAGCGACCACAATGTATGGGGTTAGATTGTTTCTCCACGCTAGTGCTTACCGTCATCTGACATGCAATTTTTCCTATACTTTGATCAATAATGGAACTCTAATATGCATATAATAAGCAGCCCCCAGATTAGTGTTCAGCTATCCGGAAGAATCATAGCTTACAGTGGGGCGTCTTACCTATGGCCAGTTCATCTTGTAGCTTCTTCATTGTAACATCATTATCTAATTTCTCAGGACCTTCTCGTACTGACTTGCTTCTTAATACCCTAGTTACTATTGCAAACCCTAACTTTTGTTCTATATAGATATTCATTAGCAACATTTGATGCCATATATAAACGTATTAACCAGACACGGCGTTACTACTATTGAAATGCAATCTTCCGAAATTCTGTGCCACGTGTGTCGGCGCTGGGTATGTGAGAAGCTACAGAAGAAAACCAAGATCCGTGTGCGCGACATCGAGAAACGCCGTAACAATGGCTGTATCGGCTGTGAACTATTGCTAGACGCAATTATCCCACACGTGGATGAAGAGTTCAGTACAACACTCAATGCCAACATCTTCCTGCATTCTCCAGGCAGCGCCAGCCGCGAAACCGTGCCGTTGGCCGCAAATAATAGTGTGGTCTCGGCCTGGAAAATGGTGTATATCAGCCGGTATAGCAACATGAACGACTTTGTCAGGTTCTGCTACCAGACCGAGAGCTCCAATACCGATCCGCCCGTGTTCCAGGTCTTGAGGCCCTGGTCGGAGGAGTTCTTTAATGTGTCGTTGCTGCGCAAATGGCTTAGTGTATGTGAGGGCCAGCATAAGCGGTGTCAGCTAGTACATGGTACGCAAACAAAAACTTTCTCCAAGCATCAAGCTTATAGACTAAACTAACTCTACCCCTTTCTTTGTGCCTTAGCCCAATTACCGCGCCATTTCCGATTGATCGATATCAAGTCGCAATGTATCATTGAAAGCTCCAGCTTCTTCGCTGGAAAATATGTTGCCCTAAGTTACATGTGGGCGAGCTCACAAGCATCGGCATCAACGTCTGCAGAGCTGACGATGCTAACATGCAGCAACGTCAAGCAGCTTTCCCGGGCAGGCTGTCTGACCAGAATCTCACTATCGCCACTCCTCCGGGATGCAATTGCCCTCTGTCAAGATCTCGGTCAAGATTATCTCTGGATCGATCGGCTCTGCATTGTCCAGGATGACCCCACCGAGAAGAATACCCAGATCAAGGCAATGGATGTGATATTTGAAAATGCCAAGTTGACTCTGATTCTTGCCTTGGACGACCGCGACGCCACGGGGATCCCCGGATATTCACTTAGTGAGCCACGATCAAGCAGCTTCCGCCTCCATCGTCAACGGAGCAACCCTCTCCCACGTCGCGAGTCTATCGGCAGCAGCGGAGGAGGAGGCGGAGGAGGAGGCGGAGGAGGAGGCGGAGGAGGAGGAGGAGGAGGATCTGGTCTTCATGAGCGCAAAGCCACGTCGCTCGAAGAATCTGTCTCAATGTCTCAATGGGACAAGCGCGGCTGGACGTTCCAGGAGAAGTTGTTCTCTATGCGGCGACTATACATCACAGACCATGAAGTCTTCTTTGAATGTCCGCAGGCTACGGCGTGCGAACACCGCACCTGGGGCATGCAACAGGTACTAGCCAACACTCATTGCCGGGGCGAGCAGCCCTGTTTCGACGCCTCCAAAGCCCAATATCCAAAGGGCTCTAGCATTGATATCTCCAGTTTTGCAAGTAATAGTAGTAGTAGCGGAGGAGATGCTCGGGATCTAGTCAGACGGCTAGGCTTCCAGAAGAACCATCATCATGCACCCGCCTGTTCGTTCTTCAAAAAGGAACCGCATCTAGGCGAGTATGAGGCCCTCGTACAGGAGTACTCGCCACGCAAGCTGACACAACCAACCGACGTCCTACATGCGTTTGCAGGTGTCATGAGTCGTCTCGGGCGGGGTTGGGACACAGCGTTCATCTTCGGCATTCCAGAGAGATATTTGATCCAGGCTCTCTTCTGGCTCTACCAAGAGCCACCGTCACTCTTCACAGCCGCATATGGAGAAAAGGAGCCGTGGATCGAGCTCACTCACATCCCTACCTGGAGCTGGGCTCGGTTCCCTTCCCGCCAAGTCACATATGCCCATGCTCAGGTCCGTCTGGATAAGCCATGGACACCCGGCCCTTTCTTCCTCAACGACCCAGAGATACCGTTAGTCGACGGGGAAGTCCGCCTCCGCGAGCTATCTGTACGGCAGCCTGGCAAGAAACTAAGCAAATATCCATACCATCCAGCTCAGCTCCGCTCATGGCATGGAACGTGCCAAATGCTTCCCTGCCATGAAATCAATAAAGACGCCAAAGCACAAGCCCAGCAGTTTCCCAACTCGCTTCTTTTTAATGCTCTAGTGATTACGGTACTGCCAAAGCAAGGCAAGATAGTAGATCTCAGTTCCAGTGCCATGGAGTTCACAAATGTTGACGAATCTGGCTTTGCTCGCATATCATTAGACTCGGCCGACGCAGAAGACGATTTGACCAGCTTACAAGACTCATACGAGCTAGTAGCCCTCACGAATGACTACTTACTGTGTATAGAGCGTGTCGATAGAGAGAAATTACCGCATATGATTCGGCGCATTGGTTACTGCTATGTGACATCATTGGTTGGTAATTGGATGCTTCCAAGGCCCAATAATCCGCATATAGAAACACTGGTTCTAATATGATATCCGCTAAGTAGTAGGTCAGTACTACTAACTAATAAAATTATGATTTTATGCATAAAAGTTTAAGCAGTTCAAACCAGACTCATACTTTGGAGGCTTTTTAAATTATCTTTTAGCATTCTATTTTCTTATATTTTGTATTACTTGTTATTTCTCTACTTTTAACTGTGGTTTTGTAGTTATTCAGTATAGAAGTACACATGAAGCCTGCATGCAGTTGCAGGTTCAGGCTCTAAAGCAAGAATTCCGCACTGCGGTTGTGCTCTAAATGCTATGTTAATGGATGATTTGAATAGAAGAGCCCTGTCGCGAGCCATTTTGTTGTCCAGTAATGGAATTCAATTAGCTTTAATTTTGATAACACATGGTATATTTAATTCAAAATTGCAACAAAAGACAGCTCGACATGCAAGCCAAGGGCAAGAACATGGTCTCGACACTCTTGGAATGGTATACTAAGTAGAAAAAAGAAACCCCAGAAACTATGCGTACAACAAAAAAAAAAATCCCACATCTTTACACCTTTGTTCGCCAATAAGGCAGCTCTATTACCCCCATATACCGTAACCCTTAAGGGAAAGGGTCAGCGGCTTCAGGTCGCGCAGCACTCTCCATAGTGCATTGCCAGAGCAATCTCTCCTCCTCCTTATTGGTCTCGTCCAAATTGCCCGTGATCGAATGCCACACGCCCTTATTATGGAAGACCACCAAGTCACCCTCGGTCCATGCATGAGCATAGATGAACTCTGGTTGCACGCTCTTGCTCATAAGCGAGCGGACCTTGTTACGCACCTCTGCGATGTCTGTAATGCTCGTGACAATGCCTGTCTTAGGGTCTGTCGTGTGCAGTTCCATCACGCAGCAGCCCACAATCTGCAGCAGTCTGCGCTCGGGGTCAGAGGGGTGCTTCCATACCATTGGGTGCACCTGTGCGTCTTCCGGAGAGTGCTCTGAGAGATCTTCGGCACGCTTTTCGCGGCCGTCGCTGTGAATGGTCAGGCCGTCAGAAGTGGCACGGCAGTTCCCAATCCATTCGTAGGCTAATGGCGCATACTTGATCTTGGTGTTCAGGGCCCATTCCTGCTCTTCGCGGGTAAGGTTCTCGAAACCAACGTTTCCAGAGATAACTTGGTGAGTATGTTAGACGACGTCCTGAGAAACAAAAATAATCAAATTAGATAAAATATAGTTAGTGGGAACTTACAGGCTGTAGAGCCGGGTTTCATGGACAGAACCTTGCCATTCTCAAATACAACCCGCTGTTCAGCTCCATCGGGGATGCGCAGGCCGTGAATCAGGGTAACGCGGCCCGGAAGGCGCTTATGTAATGGCATGTCCATATGCCAGCGATAGAAACGTGTTTGGCCATCGGCCATTTCCTCCTTGGTAAGAGGCTGGGCATGGAAGTCTTTTTGATTCTGTTAATTTGGTTCGTCACGTTAGTAAGTATGCTCTCTAGATTCTTATTTTGGTAAGCTGCATAATATCGACAAGCGAGATATTCAAGTAGGGCTGACATGTCTGGCTGGCGGATATTGATGAGAGGGTTTGCGCTGCTAACCCTACCGCTGTTAGGCCGCAATACGGATCGTTAAAATTTTATTAAGACGAAGAGAAGTGAAACTTACGACATGGATGAGATTTAATACTTTGTTACCCTCATAATTCTCAAATCTACCGCTGCCCAGGACACTGACCATGGGGGCACGGGCGATTCTATTACCGCCGTTCTTAGACAAGATATTCTTCTCATCAGTGACCATCTTCTCGCCAGCAGAGTGTGTATTCTTGATCTTGTCATCCCACACACCAGCCAAGACTGGCAGCACCATAGGCTCAAGGCCTTTTTGATTTTTGAAGACTAACACTGAATACTCCCATAATGCATCTTGTAGCAGTTTCTTGTCAGAATCGTCAAGCGTGGCAGGATTTATAATCTGTGGGCTTCCATCAGCAGAGAGTTTCCGGAAGTGAACCTCGGCGCCGATACGTGACTGCTTCTGCAGTTCCTTAGGCAGCGGCCGAATCTCCAAATTCGTGGAGAGTGGGTATGTGGCAGCGGGCATTTTTTTGGCCGGAAATATCAGATATGATTTCTGGGAATATATAATGTTGATGAAAGGCGTGCCTCAAACAAGGGCTGGATAAGGATGATGCGTTGTAAATTGTCGTATTGTCATGCAACAACGGTGGTAGCTTGTTGAAGTGACTGAATCTTAAACTGCTAGGTTCTCAGACGGATAGAAGACAAGGTGGGGAAATAAGTAAGAGAAGCGTATCGCTCTTCTTTGTTGATCAAGGGCTCGATGTTCAAGCGAGGCAGGCAATATTATAACTCAGTGAGAACGAAATGTCGTTTTGGTTGATTGGGGACAATTATGGGAGGTTAGTAGAAATATTGAGTATGGCAATATGGCAAAGCCTGCAAGGTTAAAGCAATGAAAAGATATTTAGGAAAGATGAAGAGAGGAAAAAAGAGACAGGTCAGGTCTCGAGCTCGCGGGACCTCGCCAGTATATAAACCAAAGGAATATGAAGTCAAGCAAGAAAAAAAAATAGAGAATCCACGCCCGCACAACCAACGAGGAAGAACGGCTTAGAAAATGTTAAAGCGCAGAAAAACTAGGCAAAAATCAGGTGGACTAAGTTAGTGCTGGCCGCGGGCTTGAGAATACTCGCGCGAGAAACAAAACATAAACTAGACGTCCCAAATCTGCAAGTTGCGTCATACGAGTCTTTTGCTGCCCAGGCATAGTAGTATATGCATGGCTGGCCTTGTTTTTCCTTCTTTTGGTTTCCCTTCACCTATAAATACCGGAATTAAATCTAGTCTGCGGTGTTCTATGCTTCCTTTCTCCCTTTTCAGAGCGAGCTCGATAATCCCGCTATCTTCGATTGGTAGCAATCTGACGACTGCGGGCTATAGTATAGACACTTGACGATTTTGCAGCTCACAACTGGCTAAATCCCCATGCATTGCGACGGTGCTGCTGCTATCAATGCTACGGCTGTCAACAGGATGTTCCTTGTTTGTTTGCTTGCCTACTACGCTACGTGCTGAGCTTCAGGGTGAGCTAGCTGCGCTGCCTTGGTACGCAGAGCCAATGACCAGAGTCGTCTAAAGGGTGGTACTAGTAGTATATCCTAGAATACCGCTTCTATTAGTGCCTGCAAGAGATGAGCACAAAAGACCTAAGCTAGGCATATTAAATGTCGATTGCTGCAAAAGATTAACACCAAGGAGCCACATAACAGAAATAGGGCGCAAGCTGTCCCCGCGCTTCCAGGGCTGCCAGATCGAGGGTTCTGCATCGCCTGCTACGTTGCCCAGCTTGAAACTCAACCGGCTTAGTCAAGAACTAGGTTTCACTTGTCCTTCCTGAAGCTGCTTCCTGTTAACTGCAACCTAAGCTGCAGACGGAGATCCCTTGACTCGTGAACGTTTTTCTATGCACCCCCAAACGATGCGTCTCCAGAGAGCTTTGTAGGAAACAGCGGTTGCAACAAGAAACAAAGCTACATTCAATGGAGAAGTACCCGAGGCGGAATTTAACAATAAATCGGACGGCATAAACAGTTTTGTTTTAAGCGACAAACAATTCATACTGTGACGTTGATAGAAGTGACAAGAAGAGCTTGCATGATAAGCCTGTTTGTAGTATTTCGGCTACCTGACCAGCCAACAACGAGCTCTCACTTTTGGTGGCGGGAATAGCTCAGCTTTAGAGTTAAGCTGCGGGTATTGTCCATAGTTAAAGCCACCGAACCGGCATAGAAAAATCCACCGCCGAGCCTAGCCGACCACATACACACTTACCTAGATGCCGATAAGCGCATCTTGTTCAAATGTTTGAGCTACTCAAGGACTCAGCCGCACACTAGACGTCGCTTATCTCTAACCCGAGCTTGGCTATCTTGCTAGGGGAATCATATTATAATAGTGCGGGCGTTCGAGCGAGCTTACATTTCGAGTCCTTTTCAATGTTAATACGTTCGCAGTGGATAGCTCTTGACCGTGCTTCACATGTTGTTGTAACTTATTCTGAATATAAAAGTACTAGGAACTTGGAGACACATGTGGGCAAATTTTCCGAATAGTTCTTCGTGCTGTTGTCGCGCATAAGATTGAACTGCTCCGGCAAAAAGGATTCTTAAAGGGAGAAGCAAATCACGAAGTCTTACCATTGGGGTAGGGTTACACTGGGTATGTATTGCTTTTGAGTCTCGTCCCTAGCCACCCACATGAACGACCCCATGACAGACTATCTGTACATATACATATAGGCTACCAACGTGTATGAAAGCTGGTATCTATTGCGTGTTACGTACTACTAGTACAGATTGGTTACATAGTAATATGTAGCCACAAAATTTGAGTACATATCGTAGTACATTTGCTAATGACATTATATCCCAACTTTTTGCTGACCGCAAAATGCGTTCTTTCGTATGCTTAATGCGATGGAATGACAAGCCTCCTAAGTGACATAGGATTTCACGTGAGAATAAGAGAAAAAGATGGGTCTGAATCAACGAGCACAATGTAGAAGACATGTCAAAGTGCACTCTTGATGGCAAGTTGGCCGGGCCGTTTGTGAACTACCAAGTCTAGTTGATGCTATTTGTCCCGAGCCCGGAAAATGAAACATTGGCTAGCCGCAGAAGAAACAGAGGCCCACCCAATATGGCTTGACGCAAGATAAGATACTACTAATACTACCAGATGAGAAAATGTGACAAAGCCAGGATCTAAGCATGCCCTGGTAGAATATGCTCTCGCTGAACGTTCAACTCAAGTACACGATGGCGATAACGATCAAGCAAGGTTGTTAGATATCTACAGTGTTAACAAACTACATACTACGTGTTTGTTGTTGTTTGTATTTCACGTCGTGGTAGATTTCCAGATGACGATCGCAAACTATGGGCGACGGGGATAGGCCTGTTTTTGGTAAAGATTGACAGGTGGTGAGGATTCATCTAAATCGCCATTTCTGGGCTCATACTACGTTATTTCAGATGCCCAGGTAAGAACGTAGCAGAAACGAGTTATATGTGACTATCAGTAAATACCGTATCTATCAACTGATGACAATATTATTGGTCCTGCAAAGCGAACTGCTTTTGATGGTTAGAAGTCTGCCGGTAGTCTTTCATCAAGTGTCGACGACAATTATAATGCCATGCCTCAGAAACCACAGAAAATTTATTACTTACGCTAAAAGTGCTATAATTAGGACGACTTTCTGTGCCCAATGCTTCAAGTTCGTATCTTCTACTGCATTTTGGTGGGCAATAGCGGCGTGTCCAGGAGAAGGTGCACGATCCTGTCTGTCATTCTGAAGGCTTTTTCCGTTGTGAGTTTGGGGGGAATTTTCGTTAAACAGATAGAGATGATGGTGCGCACAGACGACAAGGGCACGTTAGGCGGGAAAGTGGACGAGAGAAAGAAAATGAAAGACAAAGGCGAGAAGATAGCGAAGGAGTGTTGAGGTAGGATTGAAGTCTTGGCTTGGCCAGTGGCGAGCAGAACAGCGAGAAGTGTTTCTCGGGACAGGAACTGTGGAGGAAAGCAAAGGAAAAATACAGCTTCATACGGCAGATGATGGTAGCAATACTGTAAGATTCAAAAGTAAAGACATTGGCGAGATTGAGATAAAAAGATAAAGAACGTGAGGCTGTATTGAATAGCCATTGTGTACAAACGATGTGGATGGTGACCGCTGTGTCCATATGCAGATGCGGCAGAAGCTGTGATTTGACTCTCTAGTCCGGCTGGGAACTTCCTTATTATAGATATTCAGTGTATATCATGAGGTAAAGTGGAAAGTGCGACAAGGCTGAACTTGTGGAACTTTAAGTAGCATAGAACTTGAGGGTCTAAGGCAAAACCAATTGCCAACATCGAGACTCTTCACGAAAGAACCTGTATTTTTTTTTTTCACCATATCCACCACCGTAGACTGACCAACAATCACTGTTCAACGACGAAAATCCAAACCAATTTTTAGCGCTAGACTAGTCCATACCAGGCTCGCTATTGAAATATAATAGCACCCAGAATGGTAACGCAGGTGAGAGCAACTGTCGGACAATGACTCGTTTGGCTAATCCTCTTTTCCATCTTTTATTCTCCTTGGATTTGATGTTACGTCGGCGCCCATCCCGTTGAGCATTGTGACTTGTATCCCTGGAGAGTTCCCCATCAGCGACCTTAGAGGGCTTAGTAAGGACTGAGACGACAGGATCGCCGCTATGCATTCTTTGAGCTTACCAGCACCACGCTAACTTCTATTGTGGGCACTGTCTCCGCCGCTAATAACGAACGATCTGCGTATATAGAGCATGAAAACACATGAAGACTATAACCGCCACTAGCTATACATAGTAGAGGCCTGGCCAGACCGACAGCACACGCTCGCTAGCTTAGATATATCGCGTGATACTGCAACAATACTTATTTGCAACTGATTCAAGGTCTTGATCTGGTTCATCGTCTCGCTGTTCGCCGCATTGAAGCGCCCAGTAAAGCACCGTGATTATCGGCGTGACAACCTTACCGACAAACCTTGTTTGCCTGCCCTGTTCCTTGCTCAGTGCGTCGCGGCGGTACGCAACGCAGTCCAATCCCATCCAACATCCATCCGTCTCAGACAATAACCTCTTTATCAGTAGCGAAGCTGTGTAAGCGGCGTGATCTACTCTGTCTCTCTCTCTACCAATATAATTATCTGGGTCTGTCCTACGTTACGTCCCGGGGCTTCTCTGTTTTCTTTCTCTTTCCCACACGCAGCCGCATTTGACGCATCAGAGCGCTTCCTTTGCAACTTTGATGCTTTTACGACCTAGGACTTGTCTCTCACTAATTGCTTCCCTTTGTCTATTGAGGTGACATCAGACAAGCTCCGATCTCCATTTTTTTTTTGTTACTCATCGTGGCCAAGCCATCTCAAATCCAACTTGTTGTACATCTTTGTGATGTCCGTCTGGATCAAAGATGCCAAGGCCAAGGCCTCTAGCATCGAGGCCTGGCGCTTGCCCAAGCAAACATCCACTTTAGCTCCCGATCATGTTTGGTCCAACGCCGATATGGATCCTGTACCCCTCGACAAACGCACCTGGAGTGTCTGGACCTGGATGGGTTACTGGTGCAGTGATGCTATCAATCTAGGTACTTGGGAGGCTGCTTCATCTATTGTCGCTGTTGGTTTGACATGGCGTGATGCCATCCCAATCGTTGTTGTGGCCACCACCGTGGTCGCCATTCCCATGGTTCTCAACGGAGCCATGGGTGCCCGTCTTCACATCCCCTTCTCTGTCGTCGTTCGTGCCGGCTTCGGTTACTACTTTGCTTACTACTGTATCGTCTCCCGTTGTATTCTCGCTGCTTTCTGGCTCGGTGTCCAGAGTGTTAGCGGCTCGCAATGCATCACCATCATGCTTCTCGCCATCTGGCCTTCATATGCGAACATCACGAACCATCTCCCATCTAACGCTGGCATGACTAGCCAGGGCATGATTTCATATCTTATTTTCTGGATCATTCAGCTACCGCTACTACTGATTCCACCGCAGAGGCTCAAATGGCTATTTGTGTCAAAGATGATCCTTGCTCCCATCGTCGCTCTGTCTATGCTTGGCTGGTGCGTGCACCGTGCCGGCGGCGCCGGCGAGATCTTTAATCAGAAAGCATCCGTTTCCGGTAACGAAAGGGCCTGGCTATGGCTTTCGTGTATGACCTCTATCACTGGTTCGTGGTCTACCATGGCTTGCAATATTGCCGACTTTTCGCGTTACAGCAAGAACCGTACTGGCCAGTTCATTCAACTGCCCTTCATCCCCATTATCTTCACCATCTGCTCCGTCCTTGGCATTGTCACAACCTCTGCTGGTTATGTCATCTGGGGCGAATACCTATGGAACCCGCTGAGCATCCTTGCCAAGTGGCTTGACATGGGCCATGGTGGCCGCGCTGCCGCCTTCTTTGCTGCTGCCGCTTGGTTCCTAGTGCAGGTTGGATCCAACATCACCTCCAATTGCATTAGCGCCGCCAACGATTTGACTGTTCTCTTCCCTAAGTGGATGAATATTCACCGTGGCTGCATTGTTACTGCCATTGCTGGTGGCTGGGTGTTTGTTCCCTGGAAGATCATGGAGTCTGCTTCTTCTTTCCTAACCTTTATGGGAGGTTACGCTGTTTTCCTGGGCCCCATTGCTGGTATCATCATCTCTGATTACTGGCTGGTTCGTCGTCTGCGTGTCGATGTTCCTGCTATGTACGATCCCAATGGTCTTTACCACTACTGGCATGGTATTAACTGGCGTGCTATGGTCACCGTCATCGTCTGCTCGAGCCCTAACATTCCTGGTCTGGCATACGCCATCAACCCCAACCATGTCTCAATCAGCGCTGGTGCAAAGCATCTGTATACCTTCAACTACTTGTTTGGCGTCTCTACCTCTATTCTGCTATACTGGGTCTTGTGCAAGATCTCTCCTCCCACCGATACCTTTGTAACTAAGACTATCTACGGCATGGATGACTCTCGCCTTGCTGAGAACTTTGATGATATCGAGATTGAGAAGGATGCCGCTTCTCCCAAAGAGAAGGCCGTGGAGTTTTAGGATGTTCTGCAAGTAACCAAAAGCATGGCTTAATGTAACATTGACGGAACCCTAATAATGCATGTGTAGTTTGAAAACTACATGCCCATGACGCCAATGCTTTCTGTTTCCTCTTCTACTTTTTTCCCCGTTTCTGGCGACGACCTCGACCTAGCAGTGCGCTGGGTGTTTTGAAGATACCTCAATAATATTTCAATTCAATCAAGATAAAACTACCATTTTACTACTCTAAATTCGTGATTTAGTAGACGTATCTAAACTGTGGGATTTTGCGATCACTCTCGTCAGCCAGAGTCAAATCAATATCATCAACTACTGTCTCCTGGATGGCTAGTTGGTCTCGACGCCTGTTTTCGTACTGTAGATATAATCTCAGGGCCAAGCAAGCAACGGCGCTAATGGCAAAGCATATGATCATAGATAGGAAACCGCTTGGATAATCAGGCGCCTCGCTCTCAAAGAAGAGATACGGACCAACGATGTTTCCCACGCAGTACGCCATGAATACCATGGCACTGACGGTCGTCTTCTTGGTGAAACCACCAATGTTGGAACTTGTCATGGACATGACCATGGGGAAAGCACCCGAGAAGCCTACTTGTATACCAATACCAAATAGTCGTGCTACACGGTGTGAGTTGGGGATCTCACGGACCATGACGGAGCCAATAACACTCATGACCATACAGAAAAACATGAACAGCGTTCGAGTCTGAGGAATCAAGGTGCTACCAACAGTGCAGATCACGACGAATAGGAACTGGAAGGCAGAAGCAATCATGTTTAGTAACATGGTACGAAGAGTCGAATAGCCAAACCCCTTGATGACAATACTTCCAAACTATATAATAAGCAGAGTTAGTTAGTAGTCCGCGCCTTCATATGGTCGGCTATACGAGAGCTTACAGTAACTAAGCCATTGTTAGGGATGCTGCATGACATCTGAATCAACACCAAAAGCCAAGCCTGCGGATCCGTCAGAGCATCGATCATCTGTTCCTTCTTCCACTCGTTACTTTCGATGCTCGTCATGTTATTCTGAACTCTCAGTAACGCCTTGGCGCGATCCGACTTCGACAAGAAGCGTGCATGCAGCGGTGAATCAGGCAAGAACACGGCCACCACAGCAGAGTAAGCCACGGTACAGGCGCCAAAGATGAGGAAGATGGCTTTCCATGGTGGGATAGCGTCGATGTGACCGATGCCATAGCCTGTCACTCCACCAAAGAAACCGGCACAGGTGGTGCCCAAGAACCAGGCGCCGTGGCGGATCGGCTGCTCAGACCGCCGGTACCACATGGCAATGATCACCGTTAAGCCGGGGGCAATAGCGGCTTCTGCGATACCGAGAAAGAACCGGGCGACGAGCAAGCTAGCGGCGTTAGTTGCTAGGGCGGTAAGCATCATGATGAATCCCCAGGCAAAACTGTTTGGGTGAAATTGTTAGAGGTAAGATATGCCGAATCATACCCGACAGCGCTACACTTACAGTGATATAGCAATGATCTTAGCGATGGGAAAGCGGACTAGTAGCATACTAATCGGATACGACGCTATCAGGTAGCCAAAATAGTAGATTGACCCAGCCCAACTATAGTCTGAACCGGTAAGGTTTAAATCGGTGCGCATACCAGTAATAGCAGCGTATGACAGACTGCTCTTGTCAAGAAACTGAAACAAATAGGCACACGCCATAACAGGAAGTAGACTATACAAAAGCAATTCATCGGTCAGTTGCCCATAATATTTTTAGTACGATATCAGAGCGATCTTATTCTCTATAGCTAGATACAGACACACCACATATCGATATTAAGCAAGATACGCTTGTCTTCCTTGGGAGACAGTTCGGAGGTAGAAACAATTCTTCTCAGAATATGGTGGGCTTCTTTCGCAAAAGAGTCTCCGCCGACAACCTTTGGTGTGCCGGTAACGGTAGCTTCAAGTGATTTCTCATCGATAGACATGTTGTCGATAGTCAGAAAGACAAACAAGATACAGCCGGTATAAGTGATAAGTGGGCAATGGTCAGTGGAGCAATCGACCCCATCAAAGGTGCATAAGAGAGGCTATGCAGATTTTATATATGTCATGATCAATGTCCGCCACATACTATCGCGTTTAGAGATCATATAGTATTTGTATGCATTTAGTCTGCGTTTACATCCGATAACGAACCGCTCACGGTTATCAACTACACAAAGACATGCTTTTGTTACGGGGTTGAAGATGCACCCGACACAGCACGAACACCTAGCCAGGAAAGGCACGTTGTATTAATTGTGCTCCTTACGGCCCCCCCCCCCCCAACTCCCGGAGACCCATTATACAGATATTGTACTATATATAGTTAACGTTCACCAATTATGTAGATAACATCACTCTACAACTACTTGCGATTTGTGCTATTGCCATGCCTATGATCCCTCTTTGCCTGACAGGTAGCCTGCCTGTTAGGGAATACAGTTGCATGCAGCAGATTCGAGGTTTGCCGTAGTGATGACATCTCATGATCAATCGACTAGAACCTAGGGTCCCGATGGTATGTGCCATTTGCTACACTTTCAAGATAGGCGATGAAGGGAGGTGGGGTTCCTTTATAAGACCTTAGCCTTGCGCTACGGTCATCGCCAACATTTGAGAAGACAGAGGATATACATAGCAATAGCTACTTATACGATTGCAGCCTCTGCATGTCATTTGTATTCCCTATTTGAAAGATAGTCACCTAATAGTGATTGATCCATCAATGTTCGGGGGGCAACGCAACTCGACAGATCTCGAAAAGGTGCCGGTTTTGTTTTTGTTAGTTAAGACTTTTGATAACAGATACTCCTTTTTTTACCACCATGTAACACAACAACATATAATCTACCAATCAATGAGTAGACACGAAAACACGGTAGGGCCATTGATAACTAACCGCGAAAACACGGGTGCTTGGGTGTCACAAAAGACACCGCCAAGAACCCATTGACGTTCGCTTCGAAGAAGCAGCCATCAATAATTGGGTTTTCCTTTCTTTGAATGCCAAATCAAAGCCACATCATACTAGATATGGACTGGTTCACATATGAGAATCTGTGTTCAGCACTGTCCGGGAAAAAGTCACAACGTCCATCACATGATGTATCAGAGCGTCATATCAGGCCTTTACTGGATAAATATCGAGGGAAAAAGGGATGTTACTAGATGATATCACAACTCATAGTGTTTCTCGGCGGAAATATATATTCAAATAATCAACATGTAAAGTTGGCACTACTCCCTTATCCTTGTAAAAGGTTATCTTTCACTGTCAACATATGAAGATTTAACAGTAGAAAGCACTTCGAAAGGGCTAGTATGGTGAAGCCACTCCCGGCTAAATCGGCATATACTTGATAAGCTTTTATTCTTCATAAACTACAGTTTACTAAATCGATAACACTAAAAGGCTGACTTGAGCCTTGTAAATAAGTGTCCCAAAACGGCAAATGATTGGATGTCTCTAGATATCTCCGACTAGTACTACCCACTGATAATCGCTGTTTATACCACATCGTTACTTCCATTCAATGCTGACCCATGATAAAATGTCACATGCCACGATGTCTCGCTTGCAACACTGTGGCAATTACTTGTACAACAGTCAACGGATGCCATATCCCGTCAATATTGTATGACTATAGCTTGCTTCCAATGAATGTAAGAGCCCACGACATATGCAAGTAGGTATCAATGTAATCACGTGATTGTAGAGTTGATAGGACATTATCTATAGTTACGTTGAATGAACTTGTAAGTAATGTATAATGCTAAACTAGAAAGCAGCCTGACAATCGATGTCTAAGTACTGCATGATAGAGGTGGTAGTGATGGTAGAAAAGGAAATGGCTGTAAGTAGCAGGTGTAATAGTAACAGTGGTAATAATACCCTAAAAAAAATGAGCAAAGGAAACAAGTTCGTAAGAGTATCGTAGCAGAAAAATTCAACCCAAAAGGGAAACACCAAAAAAGAAAAACAAACTCCAAACAATACAGATAGCAAACAGTGGATATACGCCAGATGTCTTTTGACGTTTCTTTTGAGTAGACTAGAAAGGAAAAAATGGCAGAATAAGAGATCAAGAATTAGACAATCACCCGATCTTCAGGACTTCCCCTGGCAGTAATACCACGTCTCTTCTTCTTCTTGTCAGCGCGCTTTTTCTCAGCGGTCTGGCCAATACTGCGCTCTTCTTCGGGTTTCCAAGTGCCCTCAAAGTCGTGTCTGACCATGGCAGCAGGGTCTGAGTATTCCTTGGCACCCATCTGACCGACGCCAGGCGAGAAGCCAGTTATGGGCAGGATAGCGACATCACCTAGACGGCGAGTCGTAGTCATACCAGTGAAGTTCTTCCATGAGATCTCAGGGTTCACAGCCTTGAAATACTTGGGATCGTTGAAGTAGGCCATGACAGCGTCAGTCCAGATGGCAGGGCCAGTAAACTCAATGACGTTCTTGTCAATAGTTTTGCTCAGATCGCCGACAGTCTTGTGCTGAAGAGTCTTCTCGGTAATGCGGGCAATGACTTCACGAAGCACAGGGTGGCCAGGCTTGGCCTTGATGGTCCACTGGCAAAATTGGATGCGGCGAGAGTACCACTGAGCCCAATCTGGGCGATCGGGATCAGCCTCGATGCCAATGACCAGACCGAAAGTGTCGCGGGGGATATTTTTGGGAACCCATTCGCTAGCACTCTTGAGGGCACGGGTATCAATATCAGTGTAGATACCACCACGCGCATACAGGATGAGGTAACGGAAGAAGTCGGCCTTTAGAACAGGCAGAGGCAGCGCGTTATAGGCTTCAATGACTTCAGGAGTTCCAGCATACAGAAGGCGCAGCAGGGGGAAAGCCACAGCATCAGTGATAACCTCGTGGATGAAGCCGGGATGAAGAGTAGTCCATGTGGCCTCCTCCTCGCGGAAGCTGAAAGAACCATCGGCCGGGTTACTCTTCCAGGTCTGCCAGATATAAGCAGGGAACTTGACGTTGACATCGTACGGATAGACATATTCAAGTTTCTCGCGTAAGCTCATGTGGGACATGTCGATCATGGGCTTCTGCTTGGATGCGATGACACTTCCACCGGCGGGGGGGCTAGCCATAATATTGGCATTAGACAAGGCGGCCTTGGTAGACGCCTTCTTGGCATCCTTTGCGGATTCTACTTCTGCTGGCGCTCCCACGGCAGAGGTAGTGTGCACCTGCGTGATCAGCAGAATCACGGCGATGATGAAGATGGCAGCCGATATGGCCCGTTTTGTAGATAACATTTTGGCGGGTTATTCACAATCAAGTCTAGCGGGTTAGGTGTATAGTAGAACCCGATCGATTGTTGCGAGATGTATCGAGTGGATTATAAGAGTTGCACCGTAGAGAGACAAAGTGTGCAAAACTGTATGTTTAATGGCGTTTTGGGTCGAATTGGCGAGGTTCAGAATAGTATATGGATAAGTGGCTCTGCAAACGTCAGAAACTCCTGTCAGATATTGACACAACACGACACCAGCGTGGAAGAAAAGATGAATAAAGTTGGAAAGTGAGTAGTTGTCTCGAAAAGCAAAGCAAGAACGTAATCGAGCAGATTAGCCAAGTTAAGTACTTGCTACAGTAACGAAGTGTGAAGGCAAGTGTTACCCTCTTTTTAAGAAACACAGGTCTCCACTAAAAAGGTTTAAAGGTTTCACAACTTGGCGTGGAAAAAAGAAAAGAAAAAAAAAAGGCGAAACAGGACAGTGTGGAGAGAAAAGATGTTCCGTCAAGTCGAAGATGGATAAGAGAAGTAGGACTACATAGAAGACGGGAAGATGGAAGTGGAACAAGAATGGTTAAAGCTGCTACTAATGTTCGAATTCGGGAATAAACTTTGATATATGTAGGCAAGAAGAAGTCGGCCGCCGGTGCGGGATGCTAAGTCGTCGTAGTTGTTGCTCTAAGCCTGCTCAGGTCTAGCTTGTAGTTTGTATCAAGATAGACCAGCCAACGTTCGGAATAGGGTACTCCCAGACAGGGAACGTGGATGCTTTGTACGGTAGCGTTGCTTGTGAAGCTTTGACTAAAGCTTTGGGGTGGTATTCCGTATATAATTATCGGGGGCGTGTGAAAGATAACGATAGATTTCGCCTATTCCTACAGCGTTGAATGCGCTGCGAGCTGTGTTGGATTGGGAGGGTGTGCTCCAGGGGCTGATCATAGATGCTGAGCCTTACAACTAGGTTAGGGGCCTGACCATGTTCCGTTGATTATTGGTAGTGTTTGGAAACGCTCAGTGATTCTGAAGCTTAAGAAGGGGAGGGGGGAGGCTTTGCTTGTTTACCTGCGTTTAGAACCAGGATCGTCAACCGTCCACTAAGAGAATGAAGCCGACAGGATAACATCTAGGATATCGCCAGTTGAATTGGCAATCAATACTAGAGAGATTGGATGGACCATTGACGGGGAACATATGATAGAGCAAGAGCGCGAGACTTGATGATTGAGACTTTCTTCTTACTTTTTCCCAGTTTTTTTTTTCCACCAGTTGCGGCCAGTTAAGCTAGTGTTAGAATACTTTTGATCCAGCTCATTGCCAGCCTAGCTGTGTTTTAGCGCTTAATTTAGAAGCCAGAAGAAACCCCCTCACCCATAAAGTCAAAATCGTTTAATGTTTCTAGATTTCCAGGCACCGTAATACCTCCCTGTTCTGCCCAATCCACTACGTATATTGTGCATCTTTTAGAGCATGTTTTTATAGAACAACTAAGGCGTCAGTCTCAACTTGGTATCTCGAATCAACATGTCGGGGAATGCCGATGATCCTGCTGCTCATACAGCAGATCACATATACTTTGCCAGCGATGTTTATCAGCAGTACTATCGGGTGAGGAATTGCGTAGCCTATCGACATGTATGATACTGGTATGTAATATTACTAATACTAAGTGCGTGTGCCCTTGTGTTTCCAACAGGCGATGAACGATCAGCAAGATTGAAATTTCACGCCAACACATAACATCTTTTGGTTTTCTCCATCTCTCAGCCGTTCAATGTCCACTAGTACTTATAGCAGGAGTCCGGATGTCACATTCATCAGGAACTTTTTCCAGTGCGGCGGCACTCCGTTCATCTGGTGGTCTCTAGCATACCTCGAAGAGTTATCATCTTACTCCGCCTTTCGCCCATCTGTTATTTCATAATTCCAGGGAAACCATAGATTATATGTTCAGCAACTACTATGTAAGTAGAAATAGTAATTATCTAGTAATCAAGGGTTTCTCTCCTTGAGATTCGATAAACTCCATGAGCTACTAGCTTTAAGCCGTGTTGTGCACAACACTCATGACTCTGTTGTACCTATTCGGTTCATATTAGTAGCACTAGGATTAACCTTACGTTGGTCTACCTTGCTTACAGTTTAGGGTTCTGGCTGTTGTTTTGTTGGCTTCATGAAGCTTTGTTCATTATTGTCATTAACCGCACAGGAGTCAATAATTCGTCAAGAGCCCTCTTTGAATATTAGCTCAGCAAGACCTACTACGTGTACTAATAGTCAGCCACGCGCTAATTACCAATTACTGCCACTGTAAAAGTCGGCTGAAGAAGCAAACTAGTGTACCTTCGCCGTAGTGGATGCGTAGGATCACGAACTTTCGTTGCTGGGGCTGGTCGCTCTGAGCATATACGGTGTGATGCAAACTTTCTGATGGCCCTTGTTTTCATTTTTAAGGGGTAGCTAAGAGGGCTATGCAAAAGCAGACCACTCTCACTTTGAAAGAAGATTGAAAGAAGATACCGAAAGGAAAAGAAAAAAAAAAAAGGGAAAGGCCTATTGCCTCCGGACAATAAATATCTCGGTCCTACACGTAATACTATATCGTTAACCGTCTATGCTCTTTAGTATTGGTCTATGCTCCTATCTAGGTAATCGATAGACGAATCGTTGTTTTACGTGCCAAGAAAACCTTCTTTAAACCTGCAAAGTCGTATCCTTTGTGTCAAGCGTGCTTGAACTACAGGTTTATCGCCGTTGCTAGTAGTATCACTTTGGTACATTGTTTCAGCGCGTGGCATACATCGCTTACCTCTATACCCCCCCAATAAAAAATTTACTACTCCACTATAACTAGTAGTAACTATTTGATTTACGTGTTTTGATCAAGCAACCTGATAAAGCGAGTTCATTGTAGACCTGGGCCTCTGACCCCTTGCCCAAAAAACAATACTGTGCATTGGGGACCACTTAGAAATATGTGTACCATTGCTACCATGAAGCCTATTTCTTCGACTTCTTCTACTGCAATCTACTGCTGCTAATAAATATTTACAATACAATGCATTCTACTGCTACAACCTCTTCTCAACAAAAAAAATTACGGTGTACTTTTATGCCGTCTGAATTTGTTTCATAACCGAGTTACAGCTGCTTCAGAAGAGTCTCTTAGATGAGCAATAAGTCTGCAGACAACTGGAAATCAGCTCAACCACAGCATGTTTACTCGGCTCACAGGCCGCGCATGTTGCTGCGTCTAAAGACGGTTGATTGGCACTGTCGTCCCATGTAATTAAATATTTATGCAAAAATTGAGGGACAAGAAAAAGGAGCTATTTATCATCTTGCTAATTTCTTTCCAGAGATTTAGCAGCTTCAGGGACATAATGCATGCTTTCTTTACCAGGCCATTCTGCAACCTATGCGGCACCCTCGGATAGAGTCCCAACTCAAAGCTTATCCATCACTGTACATACGCACATAGTAGTCATGTCACAAGCACCAAAAGAGCTTGGGTCAAGTGGCAAATTTCACTGCTCTCCTTATAGCGACGAAAAAGGCAGTACGAGTAGTGATAATAAGACTAGCAACATATGGTATGCAGACTGTATAAGCGCAGTGTCTATGCGTCTGTGTAAAGCAAAATAAGTTCCGATCTGACTTCCTAATGCGGATCTTGAACCGCGCAGAGGCAGGATAACATGACGCCATCATCATCAAGTCAACCTGTGAAAGCGGGTACTATCAGCAACTAGAAGTTTCGTTCTGTCTTTGACAGTTGGTACACCAATTATTACTTACAAAGCAGATATACAAGCAGTTGTAAGCAATCAAGAGCTTCAAGCATACATCTTGTTATTACTTTCGTATGATATAAGCTGCTGATTAGCCTCTTATTCCAACTAACGACAGACTACTATATCCGCGGGTGGTGTAAATAATTTAGTGGATCAGTACCAAAGAGCCGAATGGACTACTTACTTATGTAAGCAGCTAGAATATGTATTATGTAGTAGGTAGCATGCCTGTTTCATCATGTATCTCTTTTTGCCCCGTCCATAGTGGTCGGCGTTTCGAGTTGAAAACAAGATCATCATTCGAAACCACTGGTTCTAACTGTAGCTAAGTCGCTCTGTTCCGAAAATATAAACAGCCTAACTAAGTTCATTCTTGTCAAGGACCATGGATTGAGTATAGTTGCCTTTGAGACTTTTGTAAGTTTGAGCCAGCCATAAACCCTGGGCCATCAAGTCTCAATAAGCAACCATCATGGTCAATCAGTCGATGCTGATTAGCAGCGTCTGTGTCTCCCATGGTTGTTCATAATGTTTGGAGAGGGTCCAAGGATTTTATTTATTCAGCGTATAAGAACTGTATGAATTATTTATCAGGATCGGCTATCGAAATGCTAAGTGCTTCAACAGAATCGTGATTGCCACGGTGGAATCTCTAGCATATTCATAACTAAGAAGAATAATTCTTATTATTTGAGAAAAAAATTTTTACCATGACTGTACTATAATCCTGTAATTAATTGTATGATCCTATCAATTACAAGGTTCTCGTGCAGTTTTGCCGCTGACTCTCAAAATGCCATCGAAAAACTATAACCTACTATGCTCCCTAGCCGCGGGTTTCTGCCACGTCATTATCATGCACTATTGCTCTGCTAGAAATTCCTGTCTTCTGCTCGCCTATTTAGATAGAATTGCCAAACAACATATTATGGAAAATGTTATCTTACCAATAGTCGTCTCAATAATTAAAGAACCCATTTCGACCCAATAGGGTTAAATGTTCAGTAGGGTTAATACATATATGTACATTCATTAAAATATAAGTTTTTAGGGTTTGCCTAATATCTAAGCGCCTCAAGTTATCTTTCTATCTTTTTATCTTTCTACATTGCTCGATCTCTCAGTCAGTTTTGCTTGAATAGAAGATATCATTAGTTGTTAATTCGATTATTCCTCTTTCAGTGAAGGCAACGCCTCTATCGAACTATGAATCGCTACTTACCATAAAATACATATTGAGGGTTAAATAGTGATAACAAACCCTTAATCTTATCTCTTATAAGAAAGCCCAACCACCTTAAGGCTGGCCATGACTCGACCTGATGTTTCTCGCAAAAATGACCTGAAAAATTATGACAATTTTTAGAAAAAATCATTACAATTCATACTAAATAGTTCTCAAAAACATAATATTTTTTGGTAGACCTATCTGTTAGGAAGCAGACGTGAGCTTCTCAGTACACAAAAGTCACTCGCTCTGCGCTGTTAGATCAGAAATCCTTTAGACAACAACTAGATCTTTGACTACACTGGAATGTCTAAACTCTATCCCGCGCCCAAGTTGGCTCCGTTGTGCCCAAAATGCAATGAAACTGACTGGGATCGTTTCAGACTGCCAACCTGGGGACAGATGAAAGAATTTAAGCAGGCGGATGAAGTCGCGATGAAAAGGCTCATGTTCTTCGACCACAACCCCCAGGAGCTCAATGCCACATATACACATACAGTAGATGGAATAAAAGATGGCATTTTCAGAAACCCACCATGCCCGTTGTGTGTTATAATGGCAGAAATGATCAAGGATGACGGCATCACACTCGGCGAATAAGGCATCGAGACTCACTTCTTCAAATCGGAGGCCACCTGGGGGTCTTATGAGATCCCCGGAACAATTCGCCACGCCGAACTCAGAGCCTTTGTTGTATTCGCAAAGTACTTCAATAATGGAACCGAGAGAGAGCTGCCACGCGCACCTAAAGCTTACCGCAGGTTTGTAGCCTTTGACCTAGAATCTGATATTGCGATATCATGTTTGAGTGACACTGCAGCTTACCAACAACGGGACCTAACGGATGCTGATTTTGAAGCATGGAAGGATGTTGGCCTTGGGAGTGCTCGTCTGGTGATGCCCATGTACAGTCCAAGACTTGGTAGGCGGTGGCTGCGAACTTGCCGAAATCTCCATCAGCGATGCGCTGAATCTAATAGTGCATCTTGTCCTATGCCGTGGTTTCGCTTGATTGATGTGAACCAGATGTGTGTAACGAAGTTTGAAAACACTGATCTAGCAGTATTGGACTATATAGCTCTAAGCTATGTCTGGGGAGACGGCAATAATGTTCAGCTTCTGAAAGAAAACGAGCAAGCATATGGATTAGTTAATGGATTGCCTGCTGATATACTTCCAGCGACCATCAAGGATGCAATTCAAATCACTAAAGACATGAAGGTCCAATATGTCTGGGTCGATGCTATTTGCATCATGCAAGATAGTGTCCCTGACAAAATTGTTCAACTACAAGCTATGTCTTCCGTCTACCGATGTGCAACGCTGACGATAATCAATGGCGAAGGCGATTCGGCCACTCCAGGCATGATGGGTCTCTCCGTCCCCCGAAAATACTCACCAAACATTATGCGAGTCTCCAACGGCGTCCCAGAGTACAATCTCAACGCTATCGATCTAGTGCCGTACCCAGAACCTTTTCAAGGGCACAAGAACCCTTCCCACCGTGGGCCCTGGGGAACTCGAGGATGGACCTTCCAGGAGTATGTAATGTCATCTCGTACGCTAGCATTCACTACAGAAGGCTTGACCTGGGAATGCCGTGAAAACCATTGGGTTGAATACTCTGCAACAGATACTTCAGCAACTGAGCTGGAAGAAAAAATAAAGATTGCTCAAATTACTGCAAACACTACTGCAGTGTCTCGACCTGGCCTTTTGGCTCCAGGTAGACAAAGCATTGGAATCGACCTATATACCAATTTTATCGCCGAGTTCACTGGTAGGAGTTTATCGTATATGGGAGACGTAGTGGATGCCTTCAGTGCGATCCAACAGGATTTTGAAAAGATTATTCAGAACCCGATAATTTGGGGGATGGCGACTTGTTGGTTGGAAAGATCCTTGACATGGACGTTTGTTGCAGATGAAAGACGAAATATATCTGGAACCCGGCGAACAATGAAAACGACGTTACCCAGGACTTCAATGAACATCAATGTTGATCTCCCTAGTTGGTCTCCTTTTGGATGGACAGGCGTATCATCGGTACTACCTGGTATGTCACAGTAAGTCTTGGAATCTATAGAGCGTGAATATGGCGAGGCCATACTGACTGATGAAACACTCTAGTTCTAAGATGAAGGTCTATATATTATACAACACTCCTCTTCGTCTTGTTCATCCGGAACAAACAGACCATACTACAACCGTAGATGAAGAGAAAAAGAAAAATGAGATGGCCGATGTCACTCTTGATATGATATCGACTTAGATCTCGGAGTTGCCACTTGCGGTACTCAAAACTATACCAGATGAGCAAGTCCTCGTATTTTGGGCCGAGTATGCCGAACTAGTCGCTCTTGAGACCATGAGAAACCAAAGGAAAAGCATAGAGCTTTATCTACCAAGTGATGATGAAGGTTACTATACGCGACGCAACAGCATTGGAACTACAGATCAACCTTCTTGCCAGGAACTAGAACTTGATACGCCTACAAAATTACCGTTTATACGTATCACCGATAAAGCGATACTAGAGATGAAGTGGATAAATGGCATTGCCTATCGAATCCGCGCATGGGAGCTGCTAGAGCGGGACCTGACGGCTAAAGAACTACGCAAGGCACGAACTGTGACAGGCGCAAAGGACTTGAGCATCGACTGGTATATGTGGAATAAGGTGAAATCGACAGGACGGTTGATTGTTATAGGATGAGCAAAGGGAGATACGTATCCAATGCGTGATATCTTATTATACTACCACTTTGTTTCTCAAGGTCCATATAGCGTGTGTATGTGTGTGTATGTGCGCGTTTATGTATTATATTGCCACTGCATGGTACGTTTCATTAGGCAATCTGAAATTTATAGAAACAGGATACTATCGAGAGAGGATATTGAGGCACATAACACTAGATTAGTGAACATAACATAACTATGTGAGCGGGAGGCCAGTAGTGACCATATTTACTCCCTTCACAAAGAGGATTCAGCAAAGAAATTTGAGGAAAGTGAGCTTCTGCAGGCTGGTGATGTAAGGCACGAACGAAACGGAAGGGAAGCCCGTTATGACGTAGGCATGAACGAAAATCTGAAAGGCTGCAAAGTCAGTACACGACCTAAGCTCTCAAAATATAGCTGTGAAGCGGTTTTTTGAGGAGACAGCGAGGGCGGGAAAGATACGGCAACAATACGCTTTCCCGAGGTTGGAGGTGAGGCAGCGTTAGGCTTTGCTAGTTAGCGAGGGTAAATTTTCAAATATGTAGGGAAATGCCTAATAGAATATTAAGAAGAAACAATGTGATAAATTATGTTGATGTTATATATTATCCTATCTCTGCTGGTCCAAAGTACCTCATTAGGCAGTTAAGCCAGGCAAGGACAGATTTATTGGGTCCCAACGGCAACCTGATAGGAAAAAATGTTTCTGATTTTGCTTTCCTGGTGTGCTTGTGGAAGTATAGAAGACTGCATCTTGGAAGATAGGAACAAACTCCCTCCGGTTTGGGGGAGGCGAGATCTTGACGCCATGAACAACTTGATACGGTGACTTGTGGCTACTGGAAGACGACGGGAGTATCGACTCGCGCTGATCCTAGAAGAGAAAGTGTAGCAGTATTGCCCATCAGCCCATCATCGTACGAAAAGGCACAATTTGTTCTGCTTCAGTTGTTTTTTTGTTGGTATTTACCTACTTCTTTGGGCTCTTAACCCTAATAAAGACCCTAAGCCGGAGAGTTTCTAACTGATAACGGGTTGTTATCTAGTAAAAGGGATAGTATATGGTATGGACTCAATTTGTGAGAATTGTGGTTCAAGATATTGTAGAATACTACATATGTTTATAAGCGCCGATACCTGTCAAGCGCTAATTAGCTGAGAGTAGTAGGGGTTTAACGTGTTTTTTTGGTACAAAATTGGGTTTGAACTCATTAACTATAACGCGAATGTATTCTTTAGTACTCAGTGAGGATTGATAGATTGAGAGCTCTTTCTAGATTCTGGCCATTCTGGGTTGGTAGAGTGATTTATCTGCTTACTTGTGTAATTGTCATGTAAAGACAATATATACGTGCACAAGATACAACAAATTTCATACATAGTACAATAGTACTACTATGTAACTGAACTCCTTTATTTTTCCTATTGACTTTGTTCTTTTCATGTTCCAATAGGTTTATGATCATGACGATTGATCATAAATCAAACAATTCTACACGTTGAGCCATTACATCATCTCTTCATCTTGTTCCAATTTTCTCTTTCTAAGACGCACAGCGAAACTACCAATGTAGCTCTGAACAGAGCATTAGAGGAACTTCGCTCACAGAGTCAGATGGCCACTTGAAGCCCCCCTCAGTTACCGACCTATGGCCAGCAGCGACACACACAAGTTCAGATGCGCCGTGATGAAAAGGCTGAATCGTGACCGGCATCTTTCAATCGCGAAGATCTTGTATAGTTGATACACAAAGTCGAAGACCATTATGCGGATTTTGACTACGCCGTCAGCTGATCCATTCGCACTGAGCTTGAGTCCCTAAACCTGCACGAATCGTTTGCTAAGTTATGGCTCTGTAAGAAGTCTATCCGCAAGCAGTGGGAAGAGTATCCAGGATTTGATAAATATATCCTTTCCGATAAAGCCCTCTTACGTCAAATAGCTCGCGTGATTGACCCGACCAAATACGAAAGAGGACGATGAAGTCGGCAGTAGTGTCGGAGATATCGTCTCAATTTTTGCTGTTGCTGAGGCTAGTGCCCTCGTTTAAGGAGGTGCTTCTGCTTCTATATTTACTGATTGAATCTATTAAGGCAGTGGATCAAAACACAGCCGTCACAGTACACGAAAACGACATCGTAAACTATCATTTGCAATCGCTGCCTTCTGCCGAACCATTACGCATAAATGTGTCTCGCTTCTATATGTGGTAACCCTTCCGACTGACTGCTAGACACTGCTGCTAGTAGAAACATGTGTGTGTGTGTATGTGTGTGAAGTAGAAACATGATTGCCAATGCTAACGTTCCTAGGTTGCTAATGTAGATATTGCAGTATAAACTATTTAAAGGCCAACTCGATAGCATTGGAGAATGAACGACTATTAACGGATAAGACTAGTTTCATCATGTAGATGATGCTCTCTCAATTAGTGAGAATCCCGTGTCCGTCAACTCTCTCGCCCACCGAAGGTTTGTAGGCTGAGTTAGACGCTGACTGAATCATAGCCTGTGATAGTGGCGGTCCATTCGGTGCACTAGCACTCAAAAGAGTTTTACATCTTGACTCCGCGCATTTTGTTACCGCCTTCCCTGCTGTGACGAAAGAGAAAGCAACTGGCCATCGCTGTCTTGCACACCGGCATGATTTCCGACATGATGATAGTCAATTGTGAAGCCTGTATATGTGACTACGTAGCCTAATAGTAACATGTGATTTAGATACGTAGGTGCCACAGTACAACAATGGTTGGGCCTGGTATCCATATATATGTGGAAAGTTTCTTTGCTCTAGGCGCCTACGCATATATATTTATCACATATTGCAGTATAAGGCTACCTTAATGATGAAGTGGATGAGGTGGTACAGCCCCTACCCAGGGAAGTTTCTATGACAGGGGTGTTAGGCTTGAAACCTTTTTTGTCGCATATTACCAGCACAGCACCGATGAACACCCGAATATTCTTCAGTATCGAGCAGATTTTTTTTTGATATACTTATCAATTGATTAGGTAGATGTTAACTGTGACGAGATAGCGAGTCGTTTGATTGCGTAGTAATGTAGGCAGACGCAAAATATACACCCACACGTATTGAAGTGTATAGCTAGCTTTTTGTGTGGCTGCAAAATACCTTGAAGGCTCCATAGTAAGGTAAATCATGTCATTATTTTCTTTACTATATTATAACGGAATGGGATTTTGTCAGGCCTCTTGCATTATTTTGCCACCAATATACTCAGTTCTCACATGTTGTTGGTCCATTATTGAATTACTGTAGTGGACAATTATGTAGGCCTTGATATCTGGGTTGGGAATTTACTAACTTACCGAGATGTAGGTTGTATTGACACCGAATGTTGTATACTCAGCCGTTGAATCCTGCCATGCAACTGTATGCGATCAAGCTGATGGTTCAACCTAACTACTGATTCGGCCTAATATGCATGCAATTTGGGTTGTTATGCGTATTACACAATTGGTACCAACAACTTAATGGCTGAGATAATACTGTCTATCATTGGCAAGGGCGCCAAAGTCGGCCTCATGCAGGAAACCGCAACTGCAAGTACTTTACCATATAAAATAGGTGCGTAGTAGCCTTGTCTTGTTTTGGCGCTTCGTTCGATATTTTTCAATTCTGTACATTACCTGCTTCTATCTACTACTCTGTATCGTCTCTTCTAAGGCCTATTATCTTCTAACTTCACTTATTGGGCCACATAGCTCGAAGAATATTTGCCTACGATGGCTCCGCTGTGTACTGATAGCAGCATCACTCAATTCATCGTTCGCCACGTCTTTTTACCACGAACAGTCAATTACGACCCTCCCTCTACCAGTGGCCTCGAAAATGGATTGTATACTGCTTTCAGAACTGCCGCAGTAGACTTTGAGAACATTGCTATCGAGAGTTATGGCTCTGCTAGAAAGTGGAAGACTGTCATGAACGCCATCGATTCGATATCATGGGTCCATGATCTTTCAGAGGAACCATCCGTTAACAAGAGATTGCTTCGTCTCAAACTTGAGAAAACTGTAGTCTCTGGGGGTGAGTAACTGTTAAAACATCTTTATTGCTAGTACAGCGTTCTAATACCTTATTGCAACCAGAGGGTGATATCCCACTGTACATCCGAGCTCAAAATGCCGGCTTACTCATTAGCTATCGTCATAGCAGATGGACCTTCCAATCATTCGAACTATCCCCCACCAATGCTGCTGTGTACCAGTCTAATGGCCGTCTGAAGAGGTCGTTTCCAGACAACACTGTTGAGGTGTCTGACGAAGAATCTCAAAAAGATGGCTTTCTAGATCAAGTCTCTGAGCTACTTGAACGGTTGAGTATCGAAAAGACACCTGGAACATTGGAAAGGGTTCAAAAGGCCGGTCAGTCCATCGAAGAGAACCGCGAGATGCCATCGCCTCACATGGTGACACAGTTTTTTACATCCTTTGTTTTGAGTTATGGCAAGCTTGTAGATATTCCTACTATCTACAAAAATACTCGCGAGGAAACTGTCTTCATTCCATCGTCAAAACCGCAGCGTCGCAGCCCTTTTTGGCTTCTGCTCAAGGTCACAACCCAGCTGGTTATTAACCGGGAATTTGGAAAATCCGGCACCAATGTCTACAAAGCGTATATGCTGTTTTTCATGACCTCACTGGCGACAACGTACAAAATTGCGAATGGCCCATCCCATATTGCCCAGTCAGCAGCCTGCAAGGTCGCCATGCGTCTTCGGAAGATGCAGGTAGCCCAAATGGGCAACATATCGAAGGTTGAATCGATTAGCCGAGCGTGGCTTCTTGATATCTCGAACTGTCTCGGACGGAAGGTCTCCGATGCTGATATTTGGCCTACCCAGGCTTTGGACGAATTGCAAATCTCCCAAGCAGTCAGGCAGGCACTTGCGGCTCGATGTTTCGTGCAACCTGGAGTCCGACAAGTACTCATGGCCGCGAAAACGAGCCGAGAAACGACAGTCGAGTCACTCGCCATGTGCCCTTTACAGACAGAAAGACCAGCTATGCCCTCCGACGCATTATATGTACTGATTCGCATGAAAACTGACGAATCGTATCTGACTTTCGAAACCTGGTTCGACTTACCTTTGTCTATCATACCTGATTGGCTTGTCAACAGAGAGTATAGGGATTTGAAAAAGCTGATGTTAACTTATCATACATGGTCTCAGAAAGCACATGCGAATAATCCACTCGCTTTATCAAATAGCGCGCTGATATTACTGGAGCTGTGGTATATCTGTGATAAAAATGCCACCACGGACGCACCATGGCTTATGAATTACCGCACTTCATTCGACCTCTCCTTATTTGATCATTTAGTGCTCGTAGAACAAAGCCAACAGGAGCGTATGGATAAATTACGCAACTACATCAAATGGCGAGACTCTAGGAAGAGCTCTCTTCCGTTCGAGTACGTTATCGGCAACTGCGGTAGCCCATATAATCTCAGTGCCGTCACATTTGATCAGAATCCCAAGTACACGCTACTGCTCAATTCAATTCGGCAGGAGGCTTTGGCTACATTTGAACGCAGCGAGAAGGAACTGGACGAAGCCAAGCAAAGTTATGCCGAGAGTCAAGCTTCATACGCAAGCACATCGTGCGAATATGATATCGTAAAGCTCAAAGCCCGTGGAACTGGCGATGAGTATGAGAAATTTTACCACAGGCATAATTGCGAGCGCTGTACGAAAAAGAGATGGGCGGAGAGCATTTCGGTCACAGTTGTTGAATGGCCTTTACCCGAAGATCCCGTGAAGCAAAAGGTTGTGGCTGTTGAACTGATTGCACCCGACTGGCTGTCTGTCTGGCGCGATATGACATTTTACATCCAAGAGAAGGTGCTGCATATGTCCCATAACAACATGAATTGCAAGGCCGTCCTTTCGTTGGACAAGTATAAACTCACCGATAGCTACTACAATCCCCATGTTGAAGATTCTCTTATTCAGCTTGCCTCCAAGACAAAGCCACACGGAAGGACCCATCGAAAGGGAGTGGCCCTTAGCACCTGCACCATCAATGATGTTATGCTGAAGAGTGGCCTATCTTGGGGATTTACAACTAGTGTTTCCAAGCTCCTCTTCACCGATGAGCCTCTTCAGCTGCCTTTATCTTCGGCTTTCCAGGATTTGCATTTTAGAATGCCAACCGAATCCCTATCTCTCCAGCATTTCTGCCATCGCATCGAGAACCCCCAGTATCTATCTGTCACTGCAAACGAGGCTATCTCCAAGATCTCTGAATGTCCAAAACACATATCATTGGAGGAGTTCAAGGTACTTACGACTCTATCGTACAGCCGCAAGCTGCAGTGGCACAACATTCTCCTGCAGCTGGTATCACCATCTATCGACTTCAACAAGGAAGAAACCAATGTTATAATCATCCAGTGTTTGTACCAGTCGCAGAATAACGATGATTCTGTCGAGATGTATCTCAGCTCAGCTACGGCAGCTAACATCATCAATGCCACAAATATGGCAATAGAGCGTATTGAAGACAACTGGGCGTCTACGAAGGCTTTGGGGATATACGTGGCTATTCTGACTCGAATAATTCATATATACTCCGAATGCACTGAAACGATATTGCCTGCTTTCGCACAACTAGACCGAGCTCGCTGTGTTGCGAAGAACTGGGTGATTCGCTTGCAAGAGAAGATGAAGACAAGTGATGGAAACGATAGCATCCTTGGACGTCTCTCAGAGTGCATATATATCATTGCGGCCACTTTTGATCTTCCGCTTGACAGGCTTGAAGGTAGGCTACTTCACGAATCTAATTTCTTGGAGGATTTTGTTGAGGCAACTATCTTGTCATCTGAGTTTTCAAGCCTTTCGAAAACAACCATTGATGCCTGTGTCAGATATAGATGGCAACTTAATCGACAACGGGCTGTCATGTGTATGATGCCATTCGACCAATATTCTATTCGTACTGCGATTGGAAATGCTATTAGAAGATACTGGCCTGTTTTTCCCGAGGAAAATATTGAGAAATACTGCTACATTGAGAACTCTCACTTTCTTAAGTGGACTATCAGCATATCACACGATGGCAAACAATCCCTGTGTCTTGATGTGTTTTCTGGAAGATTCACCATCGATGGTAACCCTATCAAGAAGCTCCCAACGGAGATCCGGCATCACCCTTCGTTTATAAAACTGTTCAGTTTTGGTTATTTTGATGTCTTCCCATCAACGCTGAGCGGTGAAGGCTTCTCGCTAATGGCCCGTGAGAGACTGTTTGACCACGAAATTCACTTCTCATCTCGACCATGCATTTTTGAAGAAGAGAAGCAGTTGAAAGTTTGTATCATCGATAGGAATGGTATCGAGCGCCAGCTCTTGCCGTCCAATCTGTTCGCTGACTTCATCCCTTCGCACTTGATTACCGATCACTTTCATTGGTACAACGCAACGGAGGATCTCGTCGAAGTCCGCCCCTATATGGAAGCATTCACTAAGTCTGCTGATCATTGGATAATCAAGCCAGTTGATTTACATAATCCTTACGACCAAATTTCGCCCAAAGACAGTTGGGTCATGACCAGAACCTATCAACCGGGCATTGAACGTGTCTTGATCCCAATGAGCAAATCGTTCTCGACTATTGCAGCTGCCTTGAGCTCACTAGAGGATGATGAGAAACACATCGAGATGTCCAAGAATGGACTTGAGGAAGTGGTGGATATCGATCTACCTCGCCGGGGCTTATCATTTCGCTTGACACCCAGCACTGGCGAGATCTATAGTAAGCAGTTCAACGGGCTGAAAATATCACCGTTATCATCCATATGGACCTTGAGCCGCCTTCATAACAAGCTCATTCTTCAAGATAGTAGAGATGAATCTATAGTCAAGGTTTTGATATTAGATGGAGATGTCGCTTACCCGAAAGAAACCGACGATCAATACTCTCCTGTGCGCATCATACCTAGAGCATCTAGCCGTGTCCATGTGTATGATATCGATAATACACTTGGGCGACTTGTAGATAACGGAAGTCTACATGATAAACTGTACTTGGCCTACCTGCACGCTGTTACTAGTCTTCACTCCGTACCCGACAGCCTGACTGGTCTCACTGGCACCGAGCAAGCTCTCGAGATATTGCAGTCGGCCGCTGTTCAATCTACGACTGTGATAACTACCGAAGTCGCCGCTCTTCTCGGCAAAATTGCCGCTTTATCACCACAGCGCTCGTTCTACCCTAGCCATCTGCGCGTCATGGAGACAGTGAAATGGCATCCCCACATTGACCCGTTGTCCCAGCATGATCTGTTTCGCATCATTGTAGGCAACCTTGTCAGCCAAGTCAAGACTGTGGACTTCATGTCCCATAAGAGCGCCGAAGTAAAAATGCCGGAAAGTTCAGAGGAGCTTGCGTTGCGAGCCCTGCTACGATCGAGTGCGTACAAGGCTCCTGGGTACGGCGCCAATTTGATTGGATACACCTGCGCCGATACCGAATACCTTGGTCGTGGTGGTATGTTATCTCCGGAGTTTGAAAATTGTTTTGAAGTTATGTGTGCTGCCCGCCATGGAACACCTTTGGTGAAGAGCAACGCTGGCCGTGCTTGGATGGATGTATGGTCTAAAATGCTCAGGATTGACCATGGTCATATTAACGGTATCAGGCAGCTTGATAAATCGGTAAAGTTGGGCTATGACACGGCTTACTTCATGACTGGTGATAGCATCTTCAAAAACCTTTTGCCACTGCAAAATATGTTGGCGCGGAAAGAACATGAAGCCGAAAAGTTAGACCTGGCCGCATTTGTACTTATGGTTGGGACACTTGCATTTGCCGATACTGTTGGCCGTCACACCATACAGTGGCTGATTGCATTTTGGCACAGGCAAGAAAGCGATAAGACCATACTTTCAACAGTTCTAGTGCCTGAGTTTATCTTGTCGCAGAAGGTCAAACCTGACCAACAAGTCATCTCAAGTGTCATCCAGTCAGCCTTTAAGCCAGAATCAGACTGTCCGCAGCCGTTGGGAATAAAACGAGAGGATTTTGAAGATCTAGAGTCGTTTGTGGACGCTCGAAGCAACCGCGTCGATTTGGCTCACCGCGAGTTTGAGCGGATCCTAACCAAGCAAGCTTTAAGTCAGTGGCCCACAGCTAAACCAAAGCTTGATGGATGTGGCTCATGGAAACTTTACATGCATAGCGACATTCTGGAGGCCAAGCTACGGGTTGCGTTTCAAGGCTGCTGGAATAACATGATGCTACAAGACCACTTGAAGTCTATCTCAGAGTCTGTAGAGTCGTGGACTATGAAGGAGAGACAAACCAACTATCTCCGTGGCGTCACTAAAACCTCAAGTCAGCGCATAGTGCTTGCACCATCGTCATCTGTCCCATGGCATTCACCTGTAGATCTATTCTTCAAACTCCCTATTGGAGACTATCTGTCGCATAGGTCACTTCCAGTTTATCGCGCAGTTTTGTCTGACTATCCAGAGGAGTCTCATGATTTATGGTCACGCAAGACTAGCATGGAAACTTTGATATCCCAGTTAAATGCTATTGCTAAAACTAAACACCATCAAGAATACGTCGCAGATCTGAAAATCAGTACACAACAATTAATTAGCCCGGCTCCTGCAGCATACCAACTCTCGGGGGATGAGCAAAAGCTTGCTAGTATATTAACTGGCACTAACTTCAACACAAGAAGGGACGGTAAACTCATGACGAGTCTTGTTCAAAAAAGCTACGATGATGCCAACGCTTGCTTGAACTCTCTGCTAGATATCTACACACGCTTCTATCTGCCAAAGAGCAATCACAATCACCGATATAGCGAGCAATCATTTTTTTTTCGATATAGGCCAACATTCTTTCTGGAGCGCTTGTCTCACCGCTATTGGAAATACCTCTCCGACGACTGGAAGTCAGCTATTGTCCTCTACGGTATCTTACTCACAAAAAAGCAGCGCATGAATCGAATTAGATCTTCGATCAGGAAGAATAGTTTTCTTACTGCTAAGCTTGAGCTTGAAAGCGTTGGCCATGTCAACTGGGATCCTATCAACTATCCCGATTCCTTGATCATGGAAATTGAATGCAACATCCTGATTCGAGAAGTTCAACAAGACGTCGCAGAGCTCATGATGGCGCCCCCAAATGGCAGAAACTGCGTCACGCAGTTGAACATGGGCGAGGGCAAATCCTCTGTGATTGTTCCAGTAGTATCTTCAGCTCTTGCTGATGGATCTCGCCTTGTCTGTGTGCTAGTTGGTAAGCCACAGGCTCCGCAGATGCTCGAGATCTTGCTTGGGAAGCTTGGTCGTATGGTCAACCGGCGTGTTGTGCAACTGCCGTATACACGCAATGTACCAGTGCGTACACAAGGTGCGCACGAGATTCTCTCTATGTTGAAGGACTGCCGAGAGAATGGTAGCATACTACTAGTGCAGCCGGAGCACCTTCTATCACTCAAGCTAGCCGGATTGGAGGCTAAGCTTTCACGGAAGCGCAAAGATGTGGGATCGATCCTTATCTCTGCCCAAGACTACATGAATCAATACTCGCGCTTCATTGTCGATGAAAGTGATGAGAACTTTAGTGTGCGTTTTGAGCTAGTATACACTATCGGGGTTCAGACGCCCATAGAGGCAACACCACAGCGCTGGCAAATTCTACATCAGGTATTAGAAATGCTGCCGACTGTTGCCTTAAGCGTTTACGGGAAATTTCCAAACGATGTTGAGATTTCCCATGGAAAGTCCGGCTGCTTCCCACGTATCCGTATCTTAAGCGAGCAAGCAATGCACATGACAACACAGCAGCTAGCCGATCAAATATGCAAATTTGGTCTACTTGGGTTCCCAATCACGCGTCAATCCTCGGTAATCCGGAACGCCATGCAGGCATACATTTCCAATCTCGAAGTCTCTGCCAACGATATAGCTTTAGTTGAAAAAGCTGGAGTGGAGAACTTCTGGGACACCGATAACAAGAACATTCTGTTGCTGCTGCGTGGACTCCTTGCCGCCGGAGTACTCAGCTTTGCATTCACGAAGAAGAGATGGCGCGTTGATTACGGATTGGACATCTCTCGGATTCCTCCCACACGCCTTGCAGTTCCATATCGTGCAAAGGATAGTCCATCAGCTCGGGCTGAATTCAGCCATCCAGACGCAGTCATGACACTGACATCACTGAGCTACTACTACGGGGGGCTTGATGACGATCAGTTGTTCGAGTGCTTTAACCACCTGCTACACAATGGCCAGGCCGATGTCGAGTACTCTCTGTGGGCTCGAAACATTGTTAACTTGCAACGAAAATATCGACATATATCTAGCATTAATCTGCAGGACCGCAAACTCTGCACCGACAAGATCTTTCCGTTTCTGCGTCATTCGAAGGCAGCAATTGACTATTTTCTATCTCATATCGTCTTTGCCAAGGAAATGCGTCAGTTTCCTCAGCGTATTTCAGCTTCGGGTTGGGATCTAGGAGAGGCCAAATGTCACCCGACCACGGGCTTCAGTGGTACCAACGACACACGTGCGCTTTTGCCTCTCGATGTCACGCAGCATGACCGAGACGTGTTGAAGGGAACTAACGCACTGGTATTGAGCCATCTGTTGAAACCTAGAAACACAGTTGTCGATATTCCGCCGCGAACTGGCCAGGATGGTGAACTTGACGCAAGTGTTTTGCTAAGACTTGTTTCAAAGAGACGGCCATCAGTCCAGGTGATTCTTGATGTTGGCGCGCAGATTCTGGAGCTAAACAACGAAGGAGTTGCTCGCGAATGGCTCAGGCTGACAAAGAACAGCGGCAACCAACCAGGCATGGATGCTTGTGTTTACTTCAACGATAATGACGAGCTCTTCGTCATAGATCGCCGCGGACACAAAGAACCGTTACAAACTTCGCATTTTGCATCGCAACTAGACAATTGCCTAGTTTTCTTTGATGAGGCACATACTCGTGGAGCAGACTTGAAACTTCCCAAGGGAATCACGGCCGCTGTTACACTAGGATCTCGACTAACCAAGGACCGACTGATTCAAGGTACGCTAAAATTTGTTCAACTTCTTTGAGAACAACCTTGCTGACTACTACCATAATAGCTTGCATGAGATTGCGCCAACTTGGGTATTACCAAGACGTCTTGTTTTGTGTGCCACTAGAGATCAAAAACAAGATACTGAAGTGTTGCCCGGGGGTACACCCGTCGTTCAAAGTCACAGTTTCTGATATCCTGATCTGGAGCATCCAGGAAACATGGGAGTATATTTCAACTAGCATCCCACTTTGGGCTCATCAGGGCATCCGCCATCGCCGCAATGTCAAAATTTGGGCGCGCTCACGCAAAACTAAAGACCATATGTCGAGCACTACCGCTAAGAGATTTCTTGAGATGGAAGCTCAGACGCTAGAGAAGCGTTACCGTCCTCGCTCGATAGTTGCCCCTGGAGAGCATTTCTTGTCCTTGGAGGGCTTCTCTCTAGACATCAATGATCGCATTTTCAAGCACGCTAACCAGTTCATGACTGTTGGCCCTAAACATGCATTGCTTGGCGAGGAACAAGAACGCGAATTGGCGCCCGAAATTGAAAACGAACGCGAGGTAGAGCGTCCAGCCGCAGCATCTGCAATGACTCATCGTGTTCACCAACGTATAATCGAGTTTATAGAGAATGGCTATCTCCTGAATGATGCTCCTGTTGTTCGGGCGTTTGATAGTCTCAAAAAGACAAGTGTCCTAGAAGGCATGAACACTTGCGAGATTCCGGGAAACCTTCTTGTTACAGAGAACTTTCAGAATCCTGTTGAGGACCCTAAAATGGAAAGAGACGAGCCAGCAGACGCCGACACTGCCTTCAACTATGATCTATATCTCAGACCAGTCCAATGGCTGTTGGTCACAAGTCCACGGAGTCAGAGCCATCCGTGTATGATTCTTATCAGCCCTTATGAAGCTCATGCTTTATATGACACAGTGAAGAGCAGCTCGTGTGTATCGATGCATCTATACACGCCGCGGATTAATCAACTGTATCCAAGCATCGACAATATGGATCTCGTATATTTAGGCGGCTCTGTCAGCAAACTACAAGATATCGATGAGTTGAAGCTAGAGCTCAATCTGTTCGCTGGTCGGCTCTATTTTGACAGCATCCAAGACTATCATCGCACTTCAGCATACCTCGGCATCGCGGTCAAAGTTCCAGAGCATAATGAGCGTATTGCATTGGATGGTTTCATCCTATCTGACAAAAACGGACGATCAGGCGGTGCTGCATCTGGATTTCGTAAGAGCCCTGTTCATATGATCAGACGCCTATTACAGATTCGCCGTGAGCAAGCAAGCATCGAACGCACGCATCTCGGTAGTATATTGGACAACCGTATCTTACGGGCGGTTGATTTTGATTATAACGTCATAACGCCTTTCTGGAAAGTTGATGAGAATGCGAACGTTACATGTTCAAGGCAGTTACTGATGCCAGAAGAGAAGCTATATTGCAAGCAACCCCCAGCTGCATTGTTCACGTCGTATCTGCCGCCACATTACACTTCTACATTGATAGAGTCTCCTACAATAGAGATCTCTAATTCTTCTACTCCATTGCCCTCGCCACCTTCCTCGGTACCTTCATCACGGCAACACGGGGCCAATCTCGTATTGGCTCCAAGAAGACTGCCTTTTCAGCATCGTAATCAACCGAGGGGGACTGAATATTATCCATACAAAAAAAGGTGGTCTGACAATGATACCAAGACAACTACGGATATGGGGATCATCAGCACCATAGAAGGTTATGTACCAAATGTTACAGCATCAGTGGAAGGCGTATCAGAACAAGAGAGGCAAAATGGTCCGTTACGGTATCTCAAGACAAATAAAATGCCTGCTGTGGGTCATCTATCACAGTCTGCCACAAAGAAGAAGCTCGAGATTAAAAGTCGATGGAGAACAAGGGATGCAACTCTTCGTCCACAAAATCTAGATGATAGAGGTAATGGAAAAGAAGGCTCTCAAGGGCAGACAAGGAGTAACATCATCAATTCTGCTTGTCCGGTACGGCCCCCAGCAATTCCGATAGCAACAAAGCAAGTACTACAAGAGCCGCAGCAAAGAAAGCAAGTAAAAACGAGACCCCATCTGCAGTCTGGACGCTTTGAGTTGCTACAGCTACTAGATAATGAAGAATAGGTGCGAATATGGCGGTTAGCTTTCTACTGGCTATGGTTCGGGGCTCATCAGGCATGTCATATAACAGCGTTGATTTTTCTTTTACTTATTTGTAGTTTACTTACTATGGTTTCAAAAAACACTTGTTAGTATTTTTAGTATTTGAAGGTGCTGCTTGATAATCAATATAATGAATTATACCTTGTACAAAAATAGGGTCGACTAATGAACAGTGCTGTGAATCTATATCTTTTCTTCATACGTATAACTATCGAGGCGTAATCGAATAACCCTAAGAATGGTAGGAAAAAGTTGTGATCCAAACTTTAATGGAGATTAGAACAATTATATTTTGAGCGAAATCTAAGCAACATACAGAGAGACATAGACACACAGGTCTTACATAGCAGTGCCGTGTTTTCTCTTAGTGAGTCAATTGATATTAAATGCAATGCAATGCAATCAAAAGCCTTATGCTCTATCATGGCACTAGTATATAAAACAGGTTGTGCGCTATGTGAACATCGATTGGCTGGATGACTTAAACTCGCATTGACCTTCTACTATAGGCAGGAATAAACCCCGAGTTTACACAAAATGGTGGACTTGATTAACATCGAGAAGAACAGAACGGATGTCTCGCAAGGACTTTCCCGGCCAAGCTAACAAACAAGGCTAACTGTCGATGCCTTGTTCTCAAAGAGGGCCGCATGAAAGCTAGGAAATTCACCCCGACGTGGCGACGATAGAGCACCGAAAAGACGAAGAAGATGGGCAGGGAAAGAGAGAAATACAGAAAGCATCGCGGAGTATCGGATTGGGCCGATTGTGCACTTGTATGGCACGGCTATAACCGTCGGCTACAGACGTCTTTCGGGTGGGTTAATGTAGTGGGTGGTATTTTACCCAGACAATGGCTCTGAGAAGGCTCGCTACCGGCCTGCTTTGCAGACTTCAACTCTGTCTTGACACTTGCAGTGCTGAGAGTTCCAGTTGATTGCATGCACCGTACAGGACAGTACAGTGTAATGCATATAGACACAGAGACACAGCGTTGCAGGCTATAGTGGGTTACTGCTGCAACACTACGATGCAAGCCATATGCAAGCCATATGCAGGCCTATCCTTTTGTCCAGTCTGTACCGGAAAGAGAAAGTGGAAGACAGACGAGCGTAGTTACTAGAAGATGCATGTACTTGCTGGAACCAACCGAACAACCGACCAGCTCAGCATGCAGAACTAACCTGCAGACAAGGCAGACAAACGGCAGTCGGACAAAGGCGCGCCGGAGACAGAGACAAGCAGGACGCAGGCCAGCATCGGCCTATTGCATTAGACTGCAAGTCGGCGACTTTTATAGACGGAGGCCATTGCCACGAGATAACCCGTGCAGAGTCGTCAGAGCATACAAAGCGCCCACGTGGCAGGCCCAACCCAATCAGAGCACAGCATAGCTGCGTCTAACCCCTCCCCCGCGGGCGCATACTTGAGATTCCTAGGTGTCTAGGCTTGCACCAAGACAGGCAGGAGCCTCCACTACGGCTACCTTTTGGGTCTGCTTGGTATATACTTGAGAATGCATGTCAGCCTGCCTACAGTTGCCATTTGCGGCTTGTGCTTCGTTGTAGTATATAAAATGCCAACACAGGCAAATGCAAAGCATGTATACAAACATATAAACGCCTGTATATAAAAATATTCTGCCCTATTGAATCTTCCTCCTGCTTGAATAAAAGAGAGCAGACAGTCGGTCCGTTGCGAAGATTCCTTTTGTTTCATTTGTTTTTTTTTTTTTTTCGTTTTTTTCATTTTCGTTAGTCGTCTTCTCCAGTTTACGATCTAGAATACCTAAGGCTTTAACAGCTTCAAAAGCTTGGTCAATCCTTGCTTGCCTTGGTGTGTTGTTGTTGAGAAAATTAAAGAAAAAGGCATCAGGAAGTACGATAATGTCGTCGCTTATTCGGCCACTGACCAATCTGTTTCTTGGGGGCTTTACTGACGATCAGCAGAACATGTCCAAGTTCCCGTCACAGGATGGAGAGGAGGACACAACGACTTCTCGACACCCGCTTGTTCCGTTGCGACCCGCTGAATTCTTGGCGGCCCGGGACATAGTGTCCAAGGTCCGCGGTAGCAATGCCGAGGACAGCCGGGTCTCCATCTTCTTCCGCGACATCTTCCTACTCGAACCGCTGAAAGACGAGCTTGTGCCGTTCCTGGAAGCCGAGGCAAGCGGCGATGCAGAAGCTCTGGCCCGCGTAAAGCCTGCTCGCAGAGCAAAAGTTCAGTACGATGTTATCACTGTTGATCCCTCGACAGGTGTCAAATGCCATCAATATACTCAAAGCGTGGTGGATCTCGATGCTAGCGCAGAAGTCCAGGTCGTGCGGGCCAAGAAACACCAACAGGTGGCATTCACAATGTAAGCAAGCAAACCTTGATGACTGACAGAGCAAGGGCATTCATAAGTATACAGATCTCAATGAAAGCTAATAGACAAACCTCGTCGCTAGGGAAGAATATAAACATCTTGATGTCTTGATCCGCAAATCTGATTTGTTTCTAGCTGCTCTCGACGAGTTTGTCATCCCGGAAAACTTTACCATAAAGATCGACCCGTGGCCTTATGGCGGCCCGGACGACCATGATCCTGCCGGCCAGTTACCGCTTCCTCGCCTTATGCAAGGCCTTGTGTACTGCCAAGATACAAGCTCCGGCAATCCAGACTCTAACCACTACTCGTACCCCGTACCTCTAATCCCAATCGTTGACTTAGTGCGCCAGACCGTTATCCGTATCGATCGGCTTTCACTTGACCCAACACGCCATGGCATCTTAATTGACTCCGTGGAAGTGGCAAAGGAATCGCATACAAAGATCCGCTTGTTTCAACACGCTAAGCCAGCCGAGTATGTGCCAGAACTTCTCCCGAACACAGTGACTCCACGTGTAGATCTAGCTCCAATCTCAATCACACAGCCAAATGGTGTTTCGTTCAATATCTCTGACGGCAACTTGGTGCAGTGGCAAAAGTGGAAGTTCCGCCTGTCATTTACGCCTCGAGAGGGCGCTATCCTGCACACTGTGACCTATGCCGACCGGCCTGTCCTCTACCGTCTCAGCTTCAGCGAGATGACTGTTCCCTACGGTGACCCGCGTACGCCCTTTCACCGCAAACAGGCGTTCGATTTCGGCGACGGTGGCATTGGTCGCGCTGCAAATAACTTGCGTTTGGGCTGTGATTGTGTGGGAGCGATTCACTATGTCTCGAGCTATATGGCAGCTTCTGATGGTACACCAACCGCTACCCCTAATGTCATCTGCATGCACGAGCAAGATGCTGGTATTGGCTGGAAACATACCAACTTCTGGACAGACCGGCCCGTTGTGACACGCCAGCGCGAGCTAATCATACAATTCGTCATTACGCTGGCCAATTACGAGTACGTGTTCAACTATACCTTCGATTTGGCTGGCAACATCGGCATACAAGTCCGAGCCACCGGCATGGTCAGCATCGCACCGCTTGGTGATGAACTCTCCGGAGTGCCCTTTGGGGCTATGGTATCGCCCGGTGCCCTCGCACAGAATCATCAGCACCTATTTGCTGTTCGGATAGACCCTGCCATCGACTCGTGGGCAGCTCAAGCTACACAAGTTGTAGTTGAAGAAACACGTGCTGATGAGCATGGTGTCGGACTAAACATACACGGCAACGGCTTCCGTGTACATCGGCGCACAGTAGAAGTCTCAGAAGCATTCGACGCGGCGCCCATGTTGAACCGCGCTGTTCGTCTAGAGAGCTCTAGTATCTTGAATCCTGTTTCTCAACGCCCAGTTGGTTTTCGCCTTGCGCCAGTCCCTAGCCAGTTGCTCCTCGCAGCTCCCGAGAGTCGACAGGCTTTGCGCGCCCAGTTTGCCAAGCACCATATCTGGGTAACGGGATATCGCGACGGTGAACTGTGGGCCGCTGGCGAGTACACCAACATGAGTACAACCGAAGAAGGCGGTGTAGCCGATATGGTGCGGCGCGGGGATTGGTTCGCCAAGCGAGAAGAAGAAGAGAATGGAGTCTTTGAGCAAGATGGGCCGGGAAATCCATTCGGGCTTACGCCACAGAACGATCAGGAACCCAGACTAAGCAGACCCGTCGTATGGAGTGTCTTCGGACTGACTCATAATCCGCGTACCGAAGACTGGCCGGTAATGTAAGTTGTATTTGTCTCTGCAGACGCTGTTCAGCATACTAACATTGTCCCATTCTGTAGGCCAACTGAAGTTCATACTTTTCAAATTCGCCCAGCGGACTTCTTTTCCTTCAACCCAGCTCTAGACGTGCCACCGAAGAAAAATACTATGAGTCAACAGGTGTCTGCTGCTCTGAAGCAATGCCCGGGCTGTTCATAGTAATCATGGCATCAATATTGATAATAAAACGTTTGAGAAGAAATATGTTAAAACTGTCTCGTTGAAAAATGCGCGTTGTTATACAAGTGAAAAAGAGAAAAGGAAATTTTAAATGAAAACCTTCGGCTTGTCTCCAACGCCAGCTCCGCAGTTACTTCAAATATGCCGTGAGCCATATATCGATTTAGGCCTTGGCTGGAGGATTGATTTTCAGTGAAAAGTCTACATGCGACACACCTTGGTGAATAGCACTGGTGGAAATGATGTCGATATCTACGATGCCCAGTTAGTATACCAGCTGCATGGTTCAGGGGATTTTCTTTGACATTTATCGATCGGCACATACCGTTGCACACATATTGTTCTGCGTTATCCAGGGTTAAGCCGCCAGAAACCTCCAGTAGGAATTGTTTCTTGCCTGCCCATCGCTCACGGATACTCCGGGCCGCAGCCTTGACACCTGCACCTGTAAAGTTATCTAGCATGATAACATCAGCGCCAGCCCCGATAGCCTCGTCCGCCTCCTCCTCACTCTGCACCTCGACCTCGATCTTGACACTGAAGCCCGCTACGCTCTTGGCAGCCGCCACGGCATCGGCAATGCTGCCCTTGCTCCACACATGGTTATCCTTGAGCATGACCATGCTGCTCAGATCCATGCGATGGGCATCTGCGCCTCCCACCAACATACCATACTTCTCCACGAGGCGGAACCCCGGCGTGGTCTTGCGCGTGCCCGCCAGTCTGCCGTGGAACCCAGCCGACCGCACGACGATGACCATCTGCCGACTCGCCGCAGCCACGCCCGAACATCGCGCCAGAATGTTCAGCGCCACGCGCTCGCCCAGCAAAATGCCGCGTGCGGGGCCCGTTACCGTGGCTACGTGGGTTTTGCCGCCGTGCGCCTGAGCCTCGGCACTGCTGGTGTTGACATGCACGCCCTCCTTGACGTGCCACACAATGGCGCAGCCGCACTGCGTAAACACTTCGTTAACAAACGGCACGCCAGCTACAATACCGGCAGATTTGCCCCAGAGAGTCGCCGTGCGCGGAGCTTCGCCCACGACGAAACCGCCGTAATCGAAAGACGGCGTGTCTTCGGCTAGCCAGGCCGTAATCATCGATTTCCAGCTGGCCGGTAGCAGATGTTCCAGCGTGCCGTGCTCTAGCGGCATATCGAGAGCCATGACGGGTAGATCAACAGGCATGTTTGACTTCTTTTATCGATGAAGTGGAAGAATGGATGCGGGGAAAAGGAGACTAGGTTGAGTAATGAAATAGGCAAAAATAAATCTGATAATAGATGTAATTCTCACAACACAATATCATGCCTTAAAACGGTGCCGAATTTTGAAACCCTTGTGAAGCTCCGAATGTAACCGTAGGTATGGATGACTAAGCGTATTGCATCGCTCCGTCTACCCGAGAAGGAACAGCTGACGGCAGCTGCATAAATATCACTAGATCAATATCATTCTCGCTCTTTAGCATCTCAATGTCAAAAGTTATTGGTATTCTGGTTTTTGTCCGAAATATATTAAAATAATGTTTGTAATGGACCTAGGCCTTTACCTAGCTTATAGGCTTGCTACAGATCTTTTTCACTTTCCGTCATACCTTGACCTTTGCACTAATAACTTGAACTCTCCTTCCCTAGGCTGTTGACCTTCAACGAGAGACTTGACGACGACAAATCAACTCGGAGTCTGCCTGCAAGAAGGATACCTTCGCTTGACATTGCCTTTTTACTAGCTTCGTATGTCTTTGGTGTGGTCGTGTCTCCGGCAGTCCTGCTTGTAGTGTCCCTACACTTGCCAGCATATCCACTACCCAAAAGCATAACAGAGCTATCGCAGCAATCGACAGAGCTAGTCCTGTGATCGTAGGTTCCCACCGAAAGTAGCCTTGTATTCTATCGCGAAGTCCATGTGCTTGGCGCCGGGGGTTTGCCGAACCTTGGTCACCACCATTATAGAACTCGCAAAATTGCCCAGAATCTGACTTGATTCTAGTAGCAATACTATCGGCTAGTTGGCGTTGTCGCTTGCGATCTCTCTTGCGATTCTGCCTTGGTGGAATATACGGGCTTGGGTCGTAAGGCTTTTTCGGATGGAAATTTGATGATATAGCCCGCGGTAATTCGTTGATGTTGGTCCAGTGATGTGGAAGTACGGGGCGCTGAGCTCGTCGTTTCGTAAAAGATATCGGCCGAATTGATCGCATGGATTCTCGTCTTGACTTGAAGTTGATAGAGTTCAGACACTTGGACAAGGTAGGAAGATCAATATCTAACGTACCGGCCTTACTAGTATTTAGCTCAGGATTGTCCTTTGATGGTGACATCGGTGCGTGTTGCAAAGCCGCTGATGAAGCTTTGTGAGGACAATTTCCCGAGCAGACTCTACCTTCTGGAGGCTCTTCGAACACAAACCCCGAGTCATCGTATACTGGGAATTGTTCCAGAACATCTTCCTGCAACCACAAGCTACTGTCGTAGTCATCTTGGCCGTCACCATAGTAGTCAAAGCCGGGAAGATACATGTCATCATTGGACGTGCTTGCGGTAGAGAAAGAGGAAGCTGGAGAGGTTGAAAAGACTGTGTCTGCAATCGAATCCGTTTCGTCGATGCTGCCCATGAAGTTAGGCACGGCCATCATCTGTCGATCTAGGTTTAATCCAGGGAGATCAGAGTTGAGAGTATCACTGCCGCGCAAGCGATGTTGTTGTGTAGGTCGCGGAGTAGAAGATGATAGAGATCTCAGAAACCCATCAAATTTTGAACAATCAAATCTGGAAGTCTTTTTTCTAGCGTGGAGACCATTTATATCTGGCCTAGCAACTGTGTTATCGTTGCCCTGGACATCAAGGTTCGAGTTCTCGTCCCGATCTTTCGTTGCTGTATCTGTAGCTAGTCGGTTTGCTTGGGAATGACATGTTTGTTGGTCAGACCCGGCGCCATTTAACTTTTTATCAAGAGATTTCCATCGTGAAGAAGACCTTCTGACTGGGGGAAGAATACGCAACACTAATGCCTTTCTCCGTGACTTAGGCACCACGATACCTAAGCCATGCGAGAAAATAAACACAGGGTGTTTAGAGTTTTGCTTCATCCCAAGAATGCTTCGGACCGCATCTCCAGCTCTTCTGGTTACTCGACGATGACACCAGTTGACGTCCGGTTGGTAAGACCAATTCAGCAGCCCAGCACTATTCTGACGCGCAACTAGATCTAGTTGACGACGCAAGATCTGCAGCTTCAACAACTGTATTGATGGAGAGCCAGGTACACTAGGAATAGGAATCCCGAGTATGCTTGCTCGTTTGATCTGTGAAAAGGCTGTCAAGATCTTTTTATCCTTCTGAGGCTGACGATTCTCAGTTGAACATTCGTTGGGCGTATCACAATCATCTTCGTCATCCCAATCCACAGTGATTATGAAAGGTTTCAGAACTCGCCAGGGCGGTCTTGGTGACCCGTTATTGGCCGTCGGTCGTCGAAACTGGGCTGGGCCTAAGAATATAGAGCGTTTATTCTTAGATGGCAAGTCTATATCTGGATACCATGATGACTGATGGGCATCTGGCGCAGATCGACAACGTGTAAGACGACTATCGACTCGGAAGTTCTCATTGAAAGGTACGTGAATCGAAGAAGTAGAAGGTGAAGAAGAGTCAAAGCCCGAATTGCACATAGTAGCCGGATATAGTAGCAGAACTCAAAACTATTATGGAGGAGAAAAGGGCGGACGGCGCAAAACAAGCAATGGAGAAGATAGTAAAAGAGATATGCAGTATTCTTTCAATGAAAGAACGTGTATGAATACTGAAGGACTGTCATGCTTGATACTATAAACAAGGTGAGGTAGTGGAAGGTTGTACCACTATCAGCAACCTGATCCGTGGAAACACAACAATCAAGAGAATACTAGTTATCAAATGAATGAACGCGTGTACCAGAACAGATGATCTCTAGCCCACGGTCCGAAAATAAGTAAAAAGAAGAAAAAGTGTGTTTTTTTGCGGTAATGAAAGGGTATTCGATGGAGATGATGGTAGCCTGCTCGATTCGACCAGAAATCTAGCATCATCTAGAGGCAGAGTCGTAATGCGGTAGAAGGAGGAAAAGAGCATGTTGCCATAAACAACTACAATTTTACCATCACGAGGCTGAACAAAAGTAGCAACGGACATATGAAGTTGTTACTATGTTCGGAAAATGAGCTTATTGTTTGGTTAGCGTTACACTTGATAGCATCCAACCCAATCCTAACTGTTACAAAGCGCGATACGATTAATGATAGGTTTAGTACAGACATACATACACGTGCAAGATCTCTTCGAGACTTCTTCATTTGTTTCTAGCGAAGATATGTCCCGGCATTCCAGATATTTTAACATCTTTATAGTCCGTTCTGTGTACGGTCGATACTACCAAACGCTTAGATTAGTTAATAGTATAAAAGAAAGGGCAAGAGTCTACACAAAACATAGAAAAATGAAAAAAAAGGCTGAATCGAGAGACTAAGGAAATGATGGAAAGTAGTAGATACAGATAGAGAGATTATGTTTGAAGACATAAAGAAACGAACAAAAGGAAGGTAGCAGAGAGGATATGAGTGATAGCGCCGACTATAGTTACAACTGTAACCTTATAAGATGTAAAGGATAAAGAGGGCCACTTATGAAAGCGTATGCTGGTCCTTGGCGACATAACTGAGGATCGCTAGTACATACGACAGTTATATGCGAGCATAAAGCAGCATGTACCCCTTAAGTACTGGCTTCAAGCGAATAACACGATATAGATTGAGGTTCTGGGGCAACATGCATGACTATACAAAATGGTGTGGAAACAGTTCTATCTAGATAGGACAATTTTGCAAAAAAAAAAAAAAAGGGTAGGGAGTTGTACTAAGTCGATAGTATGAAAATATGTATAGGAGACAGCAGAGGCGATATGCAGAATTGATAAGACAAAAGAAGCGGATGATACAAGTCCCAGTCATTTACGACGACACAGCAAAATGCAGCAAATATACGAAAATGATGGTTGCAGTGATGAAAGACTGAGCTAAGAGTGCGGGTGTTAGATATGATGGATGGTATTGATGATAACAAGTGAATTTTGAAAAAGCAGTGGCAAGTGTACAAAGCCAACAAAGATGTCCCGTGACAAAAGGGATAACGAAAAAAAATCTATAATGTAAAAAAAAGAAATGAAGTGAGAATCATGGCGAGAACACACCAACCAAGACGGGTAAAACTCCAATCATAGGGACAAAGGAGACAACAAAGAAGATAAGCAAGATCGCTCGCTACAGAAAATAAGTCCGATGTAAAAGGCCAGAACTAGACAAGATCCTTAGATATATATCAAGGTATCTAGCAGCATTTCTATTACTGTGAAGATATGGTAGGCAAGTATGGCGGTGGCAGTGAAGCAATGACAGTCGTTAACAACGCTAGTAGGTCGTGGCGATTCTATAAGAGACAAGTGAGACACAAACTATGCCCAGAAATTGTGCATGTATGTATGTGTATGGGGGTATTATTGAATAAGGTATCGTGAAGGTAAAACAATGCAGTCAATATGGAAACACGCCAAGTGATGAACAGCGAGACAACAGGCTATGGCAAGATATACAAAAGAGAACGTCATCTCTCTCTGATCAAGACTACTGTTCTGTACGGGGCTGGGGCTGCCATCCATTGATGAATGCCATCACACCTACGCCAAGAATTACAACGCCCACTATTGACACATACGGGAGGCCTTTAGCCAACATCTGTGCGTGGTTGCGTTGCTGTTGGCTAGTAGTGCCCGTCGCAGTGGTACCACTAGTAGTAGGTGCTGTCTTGTAGGTCGAACCGCGCTTCGGGGCGCTGGGACGGTGAGGCACAAGCTGCGCTTCATCGGATGACGACTCTTCCTCTTCTGAGGAAGATGCCAAGGATGGAGATTGTTTAGCCCTTGAAGGAGAGACTGCCTTGCCATTGAGTCGGAGTGCTGGCACACGCGATATCTCGTCAGACGAAGACGACGAATCTGAAGAAGACGACGAAGAGCCACGGTGTATCCGGCCGTGGTTCTTGCCGCGTTTGCGCGCAACAGATTCTGCGCGGATACGAACAACCATCTCGGCAAGAGACTTTTGCGCAATTTCACGCTCAGTGTTCGCTCTTTCAAACTTTTGTTGCCATAGCTCGACCTGCTTTTGCATACCGAGCATCTCAAGTTCCATAGATTCGATGCGTGCCTGTAGAGTGGATGTAGCGGCCTGGAGACGAGCCTCTGCTGCATTGGCGAATTCACTAGCCTGTGCCTGCGTCTCAGACTCTTCACGTTCTTTGTCCATACCACTCATATGTTGAGACGAGACAGCCTCCTGAAGTGTCTGGTTAAGATCTTCGGCAGCTTGTCTAGCGGATCTCTCGTTCAACAACGTCTCTTCCAATACTTGTAACCGCACCTCTTGGTCGCCAATCGCTCTTTTATAATTGTCAATCTCCGCCTGCAGCTGCAACACCTGTCCCGAGGGCTCGCGTGGTGGGAGTATACTTGCGGGGTGTGACTTGGGTCTGTCAGAAACGCTTTTCCGTAAAGATGGAACGTCGGTAGGTTTTTCTGGTAGTGGCTGTTGTGGAGGGGGTGCCGGAGGGTCTGAGAAACGGCTTTTGGCATCACCACGGAATGAGTGGTACTCCCGCATAGGAGGCTTGCTAGGTGACTCAACAGGTGCTAACGGATCCTTAGCCATAAGCGTGTTCACAAATGTCTCACTGCGATGAATATTGAGGTTTTCTAGGCGAGCTCCACGGATCTCAGTCTGCAAAAGAAGAAGAAAAAAAGTATTGTTAGAGATTTCGTAGAGTTTTCATTTCATGATGAGATGGATATACGTACCTGTAATCTCTTGATTATATTCTCGGTTGTTACTGGAGTTAACAAAAACGGTCGGGGGTAGTTAACAGCACCGATTCCCTGTCCACTAACGCCATTAGCGACCATGCGCCCACTTAAGCCTATACCAGGATTACTGCCGTTACGGTTGCGTATTTGAATTCCTGGAGTAGCAGACATCATGCCACCATTAGAGGGATCGAGTTCATTAAAGCCGAATTCCATGAGGTTATTGTTACTATTAAGGCCAGCATGTTCCACCTTGGCCGAAACCTTGTGATGAATGACAGTCTTGCCATCTTCACCAATAATGTCGATGCCAAGTTCGAGATGATCGCCTGTTTGGACCTCGTGGGGTTCGGACTCGCGATTTTCCTGAGACAAGCGGACACCGTTGACAAACGTGCCGTTTGATGACTTGACATCACGGATCCAAATTTTTCCAGAGCGCTCAGCCCAGATCTCGGCATGTTGTCTAGACAAAACCTTGCTGTCAAAGTAGCCATTGACGGTAGTTGGAGCAGTCTTTTGGTTAGTCTGACGGCCAATACGGAGCACTTCCGGATGATAAGGAACATGGATTGATTTGCGTTCAAAGGTTCCGTTCAGCGAGATGAGATATAGCAACGCCTGACTAGGTGGATTCTGGTCTGGATGTGAAGCTGAGGCCGAAACACCTGAGGCGGCACCAGCGCCAGCATGGACACGGCTGCCGGCTTGGACCACCTGGCTGTTGGCAGTAGGCGCCATTTGCTGGTGGCCGGAGCCGTTGATTGACTGTAGAGAGGAACGGCCGAGCTGCTTAGCGTTGGCAGAATTGTTGGGCGTCGGGGTCGAGGATTGAGCAGCAAAATCGGCGGCGGACGTAGAGTCGGCGAGGCCATTCGCCCAAGGCTGTTTCGCCTGTTGGTGGTGTGACAGTGCCTGAGGTGGCGAATGGCGTTTCTTGAAGCCGTTAGCTGAATTGACAGAAAGCGTCACAGGCTCGCCAGTAGACGATGCAGGCGTGCTGGGAGATGAGCCAGTCGTGGCGACTGTTGTGATTGACGATGCCGATGAAGTAGATGAGATTGATGATGATGAGTTGGAACGGTGCAGCGATTTTCGGGAGAACTGGCGAAGATCATCCGACGGCGACAATGAATTTAGTGAATTTGAGTGGGCAGCTCCATTTCCATTAGTGGTGCTACTACCGTTGCTAGGACTGCTGTTGTTGCTGTTGCCCCATGCTGCCTGCTTGCCATTGCTCAGCTGGCTGGCAAAAACAGGAGGCGCGGCCACGGCTGTCATCACAACAATGGGCGTCGTGGGCGGCGCTCGACGGGCAGTGAGAACGACGTAGAATTTGGTGGAGGGAGTGTGGAGGGGAAGAAATTAAATAATGAATTGGGAGCAGGGCGACACCAATCAACGCAGGAAGGGAAGAATCGAAAAGCCGGCGGCACGCGTCAAATACAGTTGAGTCTGCAATCCAATCCAAAGTTCAGCCCGATACTAGTAGCAGGGCAGAGCAGGCGAGGACAGGAAGGCTTCGTCTGTTCGGTTCGAGTCGATTCGGTTCGAGTCACTGCACTCTCCAGAGCAATGAAATGTTCTGCTGACTAGCTAGCGTCGTCGGGATGTTGTCAGTTAGCTAGTAATTTCGTCGGCACGGGACAAGATTTTCGAAGCCTAGCGTCTTGTTGGGTCGATTTGGTGATAAGAGGAGTCGACGGAGGAGCAGAAGCCCAGCACTATGCAATCGGATGATGCAGACAATGATACGGTGCAGTGCAAATGTTGATGCAAATGCAAATGCAGATGCAGCAGCGGTACCGATACTACAGCGTTGCCGCAGCGCACCAAAGCGAGTCTTAGCGACAAGGTGATCCACGAAGTAATGCCTCTAAAACGTCGCTAGAAGTAAAGAAAAAATTGCGTCGGCGCGGTGACGGTGGGATTTCGTATTTCTTTTGATATTGTGATAGATGCGGGCGATGTTTTGGTGGTGGCGCCAGCAATGAGGCAACGATTGGAAAAACGCAAAAATATTGAAAAGTAAATAAAGCACAGAGAAAAATAAATCGTGATCGATCGTGAGCGCAAGTTTTAACCAAATAAATGGTGATGTGTTCGTTACTGTTTGGCAACACGGGATCTTGATAGAAGCTTAGATCACAATAGCAACAGGGGGAAAATAAAAGTGACAGGATATCGAGCAAAGACAACCTATATACTAGGCGAGAGAGCGACCTGTCCAAATCAAAAAAGTAAAGCAATTCCAAAGAGGATGTGTTGTGATTATGTCGCAGTTAGGAAATCTAACCTAAAGACGCGAGCTTCAGATATGTTACTACAATGAAGCAGCGTCGCTCACTGTATTTGAAGGAAGAGACTGGGTCAGGAAGAAGACAAGGATATTTGCCGCTTGGGCAGTAAAACACCGTGGACTCTTCTCTAATTGCTTTTCTGGCCTTCTGTACTTCTTGCACTATGGGCGCAGTAAGCACTACTGATTCTTTGCCACTAATTGTAGTACTAGTATCAGTTCTGACTGATATTGCGGCTGCAATCTAAAGCACAGACCAGTCCCTAGAGAGACCAAAATATCCGTACTAGCAGCAGTAAGTAGCACTTCTTCAGGGATTATGCAGCGCAGGAAAAGGAGACAGCAGCGCTCGTTTCGCAAGAAGGGATTGGGATTACTTTTAGGTTGGGGTGAGATAACTAGCAAGGAAATGAAGTTGGCCTGGCGAGCAGCCGAAACAACTACGATTGCAAGTTTCCTTCTTGTTTGGCGGGGACGTTCGGACGTTGTCCAGAGAAGAGTTCAGTGTTGGTTGCGATGAGATACGATGCGATCTTGACATGCTTACTGTGTTTAGTAGACCCCAGGCTGATCGCTGTGCAAGCTAACACAGCGGTTGTTTACCGTGATTCAAACGCTGTAGCTAGCAGCCGGGTCTATTTCCAGTACAGTCGGTAGACACCGACTATCAATATCATCGACTCGATTATAGACATCACTCAAATTTTGCTCGGAAACCCAATCCCCAATAGCATCGGTCTCTATTTCATAGCTTACCAAGTGGCTGACTTGGTGACTGCGACAGTTTCTATTGCCAACTAAGAGTCACGCTTCTTAGTTGGATGAGGCCAGGCAAAGAGGGTCACAGTAAGGCAAGGTGATGTGATTCCTGTCTGATATCAGCGTAACAAAGCCAAGTATCGCTCGCGTCCGATGTGTTCCTGTAAAGCCTCTATTTTTTAGGTCTATTTGCTTTCTTTACGCATCATCAATTCGTCCATATACGCCTCTCTTTTGGTTAGTTAAGTAGCGCCTTACATAAAATATCGCCCTCTTATTCAGAAAACTCACATAGGATAAGTAAGCCAAGGCTACAATTCTGATTACATGAAGCCTGCATCTTCCTGCATGCTGCAAGTACTACTGTGAGCAACCTACTACTACCCTAGATACTACTTAGTTTCCTGTCTCAAAGACCTGAGCAAAATTCAGAGTAGAATAAGTTGTAGATGCCTGTAGTTATGGTGAAAGGCGCGTGGTGTGCTAAACGCAAGTCTCGCCACAATGCTCATAGGCTCTAATAAATAGTGTTTATTCTTTTGTTTTCGATGACATGCCTTAAAATTCATGACCTCGCACTAGGCATGCATCATATGTTGCCGCCGAATTGTCTCATTTACTCCCATGATATCCTGCACGGAAAAGGGAGCTTGTCATTTCATGTGTTTTATGTCGTGTTTCGCTTGCTCTAGCAATAAGCAAAAACATTATCAACAGCCAACCCAAACACGGATTCGGCCTCTATCACTAGCCTGAAGATGCGGCCATCATAACTATATAATATCATCTTTCAAAAAAAATTCCCGATAATTCTTTCTATTCTCGTATCTTTCATTTTCATCCCGTTGATTGAGTTTTCAATGTTGGCCACAGTTATCTTGGTTTTTTTTATCACTACTACTATGCTTTTAGCCAATTGGCCACCAAAAGTACAGCTCTGAGCAGGAATACCCAAGATCTTTGACGCTAATAGTAGTATGTACTTCGTGCTACAAAATAGCTACCAGCAGTAGCATTGTCTTTCTGAGCCATAGCTTGTTCTGTTTATTTTCAAAAAACTCAATCCATAGCTACAAAAAAATTGCTTCCGTACTAAAACAACTTCTCATACTCATCTTTCCAGCTGCTGTACTTCATGGCGCCGCTTTTGTGGCTGCACACATTTATCACCGTTGATTACTTTGTTCTTTACGCTTCTATCATTGTTACGCAATATAACTATACTAATGATTATACTCTTATAGTCGTTCATAACTAGCTACATGCAGTAGCAATGCGGCACCTCTGTCTTGTGTTCATATACGAGGGTGTTAAAAAACAACCGCTGGCCACAGTCTAAGCCTTGGTAGATTTTGCAATATAATAAAAAGAAAACATGCAAAAAAAAAAAGGGTAGACTAGATATATCGCTGCAAATATATACATCTGTGAAGTATGTTCATAGTTCTAGAAATTAAATAAGATAATTAAACCAAAAAAAAATCGCTTCCGTTAATGATGGGTTGCCAGAAGGATAACGATAAGTTGAGGCGATGCTTTCTTTGCAAGCATTTCTGCAACAATTTGCAGTTGCTTCGTTGAAAAACATGATAGAAAAAAATAACGCAACTGTGGTCATGTGACTTATCGTTGTCTTAAAAGTAATACTTGACGCTAATTGGCTAGATGAAGTCGGAGAATCGAGCTTATTTTAGCAATACTTTGTATCCAATAGGGTTGAAAGTCAACCCTAGATCTTCTCGTCTTTTTTTGTTTTTTTTCTGTCCTACGATAGAATTCTGACGCTGTGGGAAAATATTAATGCTAATGAATGTCGTTTATTACCAGCAGATAGTACTGACAAATTTTGAATATTGGACGGGCCCCGACCAAAAAAAATAGGTCCCTTTGCGCTAACTCAAAATCAACGATTTTTACCACGCTTGAATCATCTCGAACCCCCGATCTTTCATCGCCAACAACTATCATCATGCCTCCTCCGCCCTCACACTATGGCCAGGTCGGCCCTTCTATTCAAGATAAGAGTATGCTCCAATTATCTTCGCAGACTTTGAGCTTTCGACATATGCAGATACGGTAGATTGAATAGACTGGATGTTTGATATAGTTATGTAGTGAGGCTCCTGGCCCTCACTACTACTATATCTATGCATGGCTATATTGGATCACCAATCACCGTCGATAACAGTTTGTTTCCTGAGTTTATAGATTGTGCGCTAACTGTTTTTCTTCTTTCAAACAGTGGTCATGGGTGCTATCACTGGCGGCAGTAAGTTGCATCTTGTTTTAGGTGTATAATATGTTGAACTTATGATGATCCGTTACTGACCATATGTCTTCGTATCTATCTAGGTGTCGGTGCCATTCTAGGCTTCCTTTATGGTATGCGTTTGCATTGAAACACCGACTCTCTCCGTTATGCCCAACCCTACTATGGCTCTGTTCCCGACATGATCATCGAATAACATACTTGAGCATGCACCATCCCTAACAATTGTCTCCTCCCATAAAACAGGCACTATGCACATCTTCCGCTATGGCGCTGGTGCTTCTGGAATTATGCGTACACTCGGCCAGTATATGGCTGGTTCCGGTGCTACTTTCGGGTATGTTACGTGAAACTTAGATCTCGCCTAATTCAAGCATGCCATGTAGCCGATACTGACATATTCTACATTTAGCTTCTTCATGTCCGTTGGCAGTGTCGTACGCTCCGATGCCCAGAACTCTGAACTTACCCACGCATACGTGCGTGCTCAACGCCAGCCCTTTCTTGTTGCGCGCCAAGCCTTCAACCGTGAGGCTCTCAAGGGCATCAACCATAAATGAACACAAAAGTTGACGATTATGCTATTTGGAAAGGCTAGAGCACATACTTTCTCTTTAGCTGTAAGATCTCATTTCTCAACACTACATACAGAAAGAGGTGCACTTTCAACTGAGTGTTCTTAGTGTCACTTTCACTGAAAGTAGGATTCTGTATCCATATCATGTACTATAACTTCACTCAATCGCAAGATATACCCCCATTGTCAACTCATATGCGCATTAAATCTATGAGTTAAATAAATAACTATGTTGCTTATCTCAGCGAGACTTGAACGAATTATACTATACTATATATCCTATGTTATGTGCTAAGATCTGGCTCTCCTCGCACAACAAAGCAAAGCGAGACTTGATGTACATGCATAAAAATGATCGGCCCTGGGCTTTTATTGCTTGTTGGTACTGACCTTCCAAGTATGATTGTACTCTCTAAACCTGGTTCACTGAACCATCTAACCTTTCACATATTGCTAACCTTGGTACAGGCATTATTAGTTGTACGCCGAAGCCCTGCCCATCCTAACGATATGCAGTATTGACCTTGCATCTAGAACATACAAAAATACATGTGTACAATAAATATGCGGTATTCTCCTTTCTAGTGCCTTTGCACCGCACCTAAAGCCGGCTGCGGATCATCGTATGCTGCGTATCTTTGCGCTTGATCGGATGTATGCAAATAGAGAAGCCGTGGAAACAGCGAAACAAGATCGTCGACGCCGTGCAGATATCGTATAATGTGATTGTTAAAGCATTCTTTCTCTAGGACTAGATACATGCTGGTTGCCGCTGTAAACAATGACGAATCAAAGTATAAAACTAATAAAGGAGGCCAGCGGTAGTCGTTGTCGCAGGCTTTATCTTATCAAAAAAAATCGGCCCCACTTTCTCCCCGCCGCTTTTGCTCGGTTGCAGTGATCTCGGTTCGATTGTTTTGCAATCGCCTCGCCTGCACACTAGCCATCCATATCTTTGAAAAATACTCGAATCTGTTCATGACTATTATAGAAGTTTTGTCTACTTGTACGCAGTATTGTGAATCATATTTTCCCCGGGTTGACGTCACACCATGGGACAGAACGAATCAGCAACTCTCGGCCCTGACATCGAACCGGCAAACCTCTCGGCCCGGTCGCTTGAGGCGGTCGCTCAATTCATAAACGAGGGTAAAGCCAAGAAGATCGTGGTGCTAACTGGAGCTGGAATATCGACCGCAGCTGGAAGTAAGGCTATTATCAACTTGTAACCCTGGAGCTGTACGACGCGTGTTAACCCTCAACATAGTTCCCGATTTTAGATCACCAGGAACTGGACTATATGACAACCTGAAGCGGTTAAAGCTTCCGTATCCAGAAGCCGTGTTTGATATTGACTTTTTTCGGAAGCACCCAGAGCCATTCTATGTTCTTGCCAAAGAGCTTTATCCGGGCAAATTCTTTCCAACCATTTCACATGCCTTCATTGCCTTGTTAGCGCACAAAAAATTGCTATCAAAGTTATTTACGCAGAATATTGACTGCTTGGAAAGACGTGCTGGTGTACCTGAAGACCTCATCATAGAGGCCCATGGAAGCTTTGCTACACAGCGCTGCATCGAATGCAAGAGCGACTACCCCGAGGCTGAGATGAAGCAGCACGTCGACACCGGCATTGTTCCAAAGTGTAAGGCTAAAAAATGCGGAGGGCTAGTGAAACCGGACATTGTATTTTTTGGCGAGGGCCTACCGATGGAGTTTACCTGGAGCTGCCCATTGGCAAAACAAGCAGACTTGGTTCTGATTCTCGGTACAAGCCTGACTGTGTACCCCTTTGCGGGCGTTGCCGATATCCCCCCAAGAGTTACACCGCGTGTTCTTTTCAATAGAGAGCAGGTAGGCTCACTAGGTAAAAGACCAGACGATGTGCTTGAGCTTGGCCCATGTGACAAGGGTATTCGGAGGTTAGCCAAGATGCTTGGCTGGTCAAAGGAGCTAGATGACTTGTGGCGTAAGACCGTTGGTTGGAAGGAGGCCGAACGACAGCTGAGTACACAAGACACATACGAAGAAGAAATCGAGGAGTTAGATTATGAGATTGTGGATAAGATGGCAGAAGGCCTAGAGTGTCTGGATCTCAAAGATGACAATGGACTGAACGCAAAGAACAAAGTGGATGATGATGTGGTGGGGCCAAGTTACAACAAGGCAAACACCGGAGAGACACAGAACCGGGAACGTACACTGGAGACTGAAGCCGGAGGACAGACCATCGAAGGCACAGCTGTGAAAGCAAACCTCGAAGCCGACGATCATGTGGAGTGTGGTTCCACAGCATCAAAGCCTACCGTCACTCGAGCCATCAATGTCTCAGAGGAGAAGGTAGATGCTAGCGACGCTTATGTGTCGTCTCAAGTTCTGGAGCCCAAAATCGTTGATACAAATAACAATATAGAAGCGGTTAAGATAAAAGAGTAAAGCCCAAAGCCACACACCGCTTTATATATTTTCATTTTTGTCCATATCTCCCCTAACTTGGCTTCGATTTGAATTTTCAACCTACGCAATGAATTCCACTATGACGAAGAAATAAATATAGAATTGCCAAAATTACACACTCTGAAAGCATCAAGCAGGAATGCTTCTTGAGCGTCATGATGTCATATATCCAAAATTCCTTGACCCCCACGCAGCTCGTACACCCTGCCTAGACGGGAAAGAATTATGTTAACAGGCCGCCTGACTACAGGATCAAGCCTATACATGGCATGTATGAGTGTCTTGCTCTGTATACTAAACCGTTGTAAAAATTTCAAAAATGAGTTGTTTGTTACCATCAACGTTTGACTTGATATTGGCAGCAGTATTTTTTTTTTAAAAAAGAGGGTCGAATTTAACATTGTGGTTCCTCATGATGGAAATATGATACATGTACATAGATATATATAGGGTGATAAGACATTATGTAACTTGACTTGTCGATATGCTACACTAAGAATTCGCATAGCTGCTATACGAAAAAAGTAAAACATTTATTGCATTTAGTGATGTGGTACAAGCCAAGTTACGATATGTCGTGCGCCAAGTCATGTACGCTAACTAGCATAAAGACCGGCAAAATTTCAAAAAAAACAAGGATTCTACCGTTATGACCTACTACATATGCTCACAATTGGGAATTTTTGCCAAATAATAAATGTTTTTGGTTCATGACGTATACACCCTAGCTGCGTGAGTGTGATAGGGCTGAATATGCTGGGTGGATATCAGGAATTTCTTTATTAATTATCTTATTTAGCTTCCAGAACTATAGATACTGGATAATAGGTTGTATATCGTCAAATACAATCTTGAAACACCATTTATTGTCCTCTCCAAACATGGAATTTCTGCTTCCATATATTCACCAACTAAAATAACAATGGACGTCAGATATCAATCTGAGAATCCGAGGTGTAACATCATTACTTGCCTGCTAAGTTGGATAGTTCAAATCAGAAAGTATACATGATGGTTTGTATAGATATTTTATTAGAATGTTATAATGAGTGTTAAGCTATATGAAACTATAAAGTTGGAAACATGATATTTAATATTAGAATCATCATCAAATGAGATACTTTGTGCATCTACTGGCGTCTAGGATCTGGGGTATATTGCTGCTGAAAGACGATATGAAAAGGAAACTTTTTTTATGCTAGAATAACGATTGCTCAAGGCAAGCAAATACCGAGAAATAGAATGGACAGGCCAAGTTAAAAGATATAGTTATAAAGAAGGAATAAATGGTGTAAGTTGTAAGTAGTCAACATCGTCGGGGCCAGCCAAGACTGGAAGATGGAGGGAGAAAAGAAGGAAGAAATTCAAGAGAACAAAGGAAAAGAATATTGATGGCGTGAAAGTGAAGAAGAGGACAAAGAAAACAAGATATAATGAAGGAATAAAAAAACAAAGAATATGAAAAATTTGGTGAAGGTATGACAATCAGGACCTGGTCCTAAGAACAGAAAAAAAGGTCAATCCTAGCGGGCTAGGATTTGCCTAATGCATCAAGCAAGTAGCATTGGCGAATAGGATCTAATCGGAACAACCAGACATAGCCCTGAAAAGCAAAAACTAGCAAAGCAAAAGGAGGCTTGATATTACGCAGTGGCATGTAAAAAGGCAAAACGTAAGCCGCGAATAACACTATCAAAAATGATAGTCACTTCAATGCCATATAGGGTAATGGAAAGATCGTGGAAGAACGGTTATTGCGTCGTGGTAACATTGAAGACGGAGTAACGTTCCATTTTTTCTAGGGCCTGGACAAGGTCTTCCTTGAGATCATGAGGGTCATGATTGTGAGGTTTCTTCCGGTTTTCACGTCGAGCTGCATTTTTCAAGTCAAGATTGCCCTTCTTGGCATTAGTGAGCTTGTTGCCCGGCAGATGGTCTTTAAGTTTCCATCTCTTAGAAGTGCGGTTGAGAGATGTGGTTTGCAGATATGAAGGAGGTTGGACTCCCATGATAATGGACTTGAAATAGTATATGTATGATAGAGAAATGGTAAAATATAGTGAAGAAAATTTAAGTTAGACGGAAAACAAAGATAAGCTCTTGTGGTAGGTTGAATATATAGTAAAGAATCGAAAGAATAGAAGGCACAGAAGATGGTAAAAGAGCGGGGGTGGGGGGAAGTTATACGAATAAGATGATCGATTATGTCAAAGGCAAAGATAGAAGACAATATGGTGAGTATATATAAGAAGGTAAAGGTTCCATGCAAATATGCGCGGCATCAGATTTGACCGTACATATGTTCGTTATTGACTTCTTAGATCTGATCTGGGCTTGAAATTCTGTCATAGGACACACAATTTGAAAATTGAGCTAACTCTCTATAACGCATTATGTACGTTAAGTAAGACATACATTCGAGTGAAATGTAATTTATATACCCATATCTACAAGCCAGTAGTGGGAAACTGATATTTTTCTTTTAGCACAGCATTTAGTATATCAACAATACTTCCTATTCACCAGTTTAAAACTAGTAGCCTTCACTTGTTAAAGTAGGCCTGATATAATTAGTATTTAGTAAAGTCAATGAACAACATGACCTAGCCTACAATATCCCACAGAGCCTGGCGCAATCTCCTTAAAAAAACTGACATTATTCACAGCGCGTATCGCATCAAAGGAAACCCTAAAATGATGTTTCAATAGCACAAGTTCATTGCTTGACAGGCGATATCTATTAGTTGAGTTTCTGTACTGTAAAATATGATTTTACAGACCGACTGGTTGTTATATGCTAGTACTGATAGTTAACATACACTTACACCTAGAATGGCACACTGCCAGCCCCCGAATTACAATCTAGCGTATGTTTTAGAAAGAAATCATGCATAGGCGTGGTTTCTGTTATACCAATGTAGTTAGTTACAACACAATGAAGAACAGCGGCTATGACAAGCAGTCAGCCATTATAGTCAAATTTTTGGGCAAATGCCTGTCGAGTCTAAATGAAGTCAACGACGCCAAGTTAGTCAATGCACATGGCTCGCTGAACGGCAACAGGAATAACTGTACAACATTGAAAAAGGCGTTTGGATTTTGGATTTTCCGTTACAATCAGATTTAAGATGATCAGTAGTGCTTGAACAGATACAATTTTACAAGCACAGGCGAGACCAGCAGCCAACACACCAACTTAGATTTGTTATTGTATGGAAGGTTGCCTGTTTATCATCATCTCAATCGCTAAGACACGTTATGTGTGCTAGTTGGAGTATGCATAGATGAATGGATGTCTCCTACTGAAGTAGAGCCACGTATTATAGTAAATATATATTTACTGTTGATAGTGATAAGAGGCTACAATGGGGCGTTATCATGAGACATTGCCAATTGGTGTGAAGGATGCATTTCTTACAACAAAGCCTCCAGAGTTGCTAACGCCCTCGTTAATCCTGTAAACAGTGTAAAAGGCTTATGCCTTCAAATGAGTTCTTGGACTGTCCTAAGCTGTACAGGAACTTGATTTTCTAGGATAAAGGAGGAAGAACCTTTAGATATGTAGTATTCCAAAATAGCGGAGTTAAGGGGGTGTTAGAGTCAGAAAGGCATATAGTAGACTAGTTCATGGCAGAAAAAGAACCTGCAACTTTTGCCATTTTTGGCTTATCTATTCAATACAAGCTCACCTTGTTGTTTGACTCTCAAACCCTTATCACTGATTCTCTGGGGAGGGGGGATTTTTCAAACTCAATATAGATGAGCCCCTCATGGATAGTTATGGCGTGCATTATGCGGGCTTGACAACGTTTTCGTCATGAAAATAAAATATTTAATAAAGAAACAAGAAAAGAAATTGATGAACAACCCAGGGCCGAGGCGGTACCGGCTGAACTCAGGCTAGGCTGTGACGAAAAGGAAATTGTAATATGTATAAACTGTACTGTTGGCTAAACTATTGGAGGTTTTGATTAGCTTTTTTATACACTTAATACTTAATACTTAACCATGACCACCGTCTGTCTATCTTTGTAACCGAACAAAATCACCCATAGCCATAAAAGTTCGCCACGCCACACTTGCGAATAGCAGGCTTAGAATATGTTGTTGTGCGTTATTTAGGCCGCACTCGAGGCAATTCTTGGGGGCATTTTTTTATTTTTTTATTTTTTTTTTATTTTTCATCTCGTACTTAGTACTTAATGGCGTGTGTGCGTATTTAACGTCAGTACTTAATGGCCTGGGCAATTGTGGAGATTTAAAGGCTCACTTTCCATGTTGTCATTTTCAAATGCCTTTAGTAGCTTACTTAGCTGGGAGTGCTTATATTGAGAATGCCTTGAGGTCAATATGGCCTTTTGTTTCTATATATATGAGTCTTTAGCTCACAGACAAGAATCTTCGCAAATTGCCTACGGAGTTGGGCACTCCATACAAAAGAACAAATATTCGGTTAAAGTAGCCAACTCATACCAGTTGTAATTCACAGCCTAGGATGTTGAGGGAATCTCGATGAGCTTGTAAGAACATGGTGTTAATCATATTATCATTTTGTCAAATAGCACGTGACCTAATATTTGTCCGTTGTATAATTAGTAAGCCTGGTCAGCGAAGAGAGGCTTGCTCAATTATCAGACTGAAAGCGATGTCAATAGTTTAACCCTTAAAGTGTTATAACGATGACTATGTACATAGTTACCAACCCTACCCTTTTATAACCCTCAACACAGTACCTTTTGAGTCGAAAATAGGCATTTTAATCAAAACAATGAGCGCTTTCCACCCGCTTTGTTGGGCTTGCCTGAGGGCATTGCACGCCTGTCATACGTGTTTTAAGGATTTTTCCACCAACTTACTGAGAGGAGGTCACACTGGAATGCAAAAAGTATGCCACAAAGACAAGGACATATACCACCTTTGGACCTACAAAGGCAAGCCACGACCTTGGACCGCGGCATTCGTCCCCGAAAACTGCTTAGAAGCATCCCAGGCAAACGCACCCTGGAGACAGCTCTGATGAAAAGAGCAGGTACCTTCATTTGACATCCGACCTCACCTGCGATTCTTTTGTCACACCTACGACCCC
>LXGT01000102.1:0-89442 GCA_001640655.1 Endoconidiophora laricicola | reverse complement strand
CAGTTATATGTTACGATCATATTCGAATTATATCGTATATCCCCAACTATCCCTATGGTTACCAACAGCACACACCTGCTCTCATCACCATGATTGAGCTTTATCTACCCAGCCTTTGTTTTGTTTCGTTTTGCCTTTCTTCGATCTTATCTTTTCCGTTGTCTATTCCTCTACTTGCTTTGACTTCCTCGCAAATTGTATCCCACTTCTAATGAATGGTTCATCTATCATCGCACATTTTGCACTTTAACTTGTCACGACTTATTATCGGCCTTTTTGGGAGAGTGCGTTTTTTATCTGCCTCTCATCCACTCATGGTTGCTATTTTCCTTTTGGCGTTTATCTTTCTTCACACAGCTCATATTCACAGAATTTCCAGTTACATCTCTTTCGGTTCCAGTCCCAATCAAGTTTTATTCCCATTCTAGTCTATCTGATCACCATCATGTATTGCTTGCTTTTTTTTTTCTTGCTCTTTTTCATATTCATATATTTTTGTTATCCAATTCTAGGTTTCTTCGTTTTCTTATCGTCTCCAATATGTTCTTTCGTATTTTTGTGTGATTCCTTCCAATGCGTAGACCACCCGTGTGAGTCCTGCTTTCTTTTTTTTCTATTTGATAGATGGAGCTTCCCCAACTCTTGCCAACGCTATGTCGTGATTACCATTGTGTTATGTGATAGCATGACACATTTCCCATTATATGTAAGCACGATATATAACTAGTTATGCTTCGTTGTTCCCCTTACGTACATAGTAGCTATCTGTTTTCAACTTGCGCCTTACTTCTTATTAAACGTGCATGTTTCATTCTTCTGTTCTTTGAAGTATCCCAGCAAAATGAATAAGATTACACGTCTTCAGACATGGAAGAAGTAGAGAATACAATACGTTCTTCATAATATCATAGATCCGTCCAAAGACCTTCTATTCCACTAGTTGGTATAGCTTGTGATTTAGAGCCTCCTAACATCTTTGTATATTGGATTTTTTTTTTTTACTAAGAGTAACAGCCACCGTGGACTAACGTGTAATGTGGAGTCGACCCACTATACGGGCCGGGCCGTAGGATGGACCCGCTTTGCCGGAAGGGACAGACGTCATAATCCTCCAATGCACTTACGGTGGTTTATGTAATCAGCAATCGTCACTGTTCACGATATTGAAGCTGACTGTTTTAGACAAATATGCGTATAGGCAGGCATATAGTAGATTAGAAGAGTAAGTCAGTTGGTGTAGAGTTTATGAATATTTGGCTGCTAATGTGCCCGATCCCTTCACATATGAGACTCGAAAAAATATCAATTACCGGTTTCCGATTGCTTGGATAGCAGCCATCCATTTCTTCTCATCATTTCTATGTTTGATGTGGTCAGTCTTCCAGGATAACTGTATGTTATGATTCAAGCCAGCTTTGGCCAGCAGATAGAACGAACTTACTGGTTAAATTGGAGAAGTTTGCTGAGCACTGGCACAAGTTGTGCTCTGTGCTTCGCATCTTTTTGCTCCAAAAATTGTAGCATGATAGTCTTAATGTACATGGTGTCAGCAGCACCACCAACGTTGATAGTGTTGCTAGATGTCGTCGAGTCTAGTGATGATCGGCTGGGAGACGAGCCGAGCCGGAGTTGAGCTGCTTTGAGGTCACGAACAGTACGATCGTAGCGCTGTTTGGTCTCATCTAGCATTTTGCGCATGTCTGCCCCATGAGATTCAGCATCCCGGAGCTGCTTCTCGGAAGCTTCCAAAGCTGCCCGGAGATCAGATACCGCGACACGCATTTCATCTAGCTCTTTAGTGGCGCCTGTTTCGATGCCTTCTAGTTCATCCCGGCGTTGGCGCCATTCGCTCTCATGCAATTGTAGTTCTTCTTTCTCAGTAGTCAGGCGTTTGACGTCCCGCTCAAGGTCACGTAGTTTCTGTCGCAGTTCCTCAGTCTCTCGTGTTTTCCGGCGAGCAAGAGCACTTGACTCATCTTCCATGCGATCCCTTTCTTCTTGGGCAGCCTCCAAACGCGCTCTGATCTCGCGGACTTTGTTATCGGCTCTCTCATCTACATCTGCAAGCATTCTGCGCATTGTCTCTGCTTCTCTAGTACGCTCGCTCAACAGACGCTGTACTTCTATCAACTCTTCGGCAACAGACTCAGCTTGTGACTGGGCTTCGCGAAGCTGGACGCGAAGCTCCCCAGCCTCATCGCGCATGCCGCTGACCAGAGACTGCATGTTAACATACTGCTGTCCCTTGAGATCAGCCTCACCCTTGAGTTGAAGCTTTTCCCGTTCAAGCTTCTCGACTTGGTCTTCGAGGTCTTGGACCTTGGGATGTAGCTTTTGCAGCTCCTCTTGGACCTTTTGAAGTTCACGTGTAGACTTCTCCTCGCGAGCAGAAATTTCAATCTTTTCGGCCTGAGCCCGACGCAAATCACGGCCTGCTGTACGTTGAGCGTCCTCATAGCGCAGTCGTGTTTTCTCCTCGTTGGCAACCTTCTCACGTAACGTCTTGATCTCAGCTTCCCGGTCAGCACCAATACGTTGAGTGCGGCTAAGTTCTGATCGTAGTTCCTTTTCACGCTTCTCCAGACTACGAAGATCGTTAGCCTTATTAGCAAGCTGTTCCCGTGCAGCCTTCAGGGCGGCCGAATCTTCTCGTAAACTCTTCATTTCGGGTTGGGCACGCTGCAAAACCTCCTTCAACTCAGTTAAGTCACGGAACCGACTTTGAGCTAAAGATTCCGCGGCTGAGAGATCCGATTTCAAAGTTTCAGTTTTCACTTTAAACTCATCATACTCTTTCTTAAGGCCATCTAATTCTTGTTGAACAACGCCGCCTGAAGATACCTCCTCTTGCAGATTCTTTATCTGCACTTGAAGCTTCGCCTTGTCTTGTTCAAGACTTTTGACCTCAGCTCGGGACGTGACATGTTCTTGGCCAATGTCAAGTAGCTCATCTCTCAAAGTTTCAATTTCCTCATGCAAAGCCTCTGTGTCCTTCCGTTGTTGAATAAGTCTCTGAATCTGGTTCTCTTTGCTGGCAACCTCCGCCTCGAGGCGGGCTATTTCGGCTTCGAGACCAGGAATTGTAGACTGAGTTGCAGGCGACACAGGGCGAGAGTTTGCAGGAGACGTACCTCCCACCTGTGGAGGAGCAAGAGATGTGTGTGTATTGTTTGCAACGCCGGCCTTCTTCTTCTTCTTATTTTTCTTCTTGGCCCCTCCGGTCTGGGGAGTACTTGGCGATGGCTCGGCTGGAGATGGCTCAGAAGTTTCGGCTGCAGGCGCCACTTCAGGCTCTGCAGTGTGCTCTGCTAACTTTATAGTAAGTTCGGCAATTCGTGCCTCGTCCACCTTTTTGGCTAGTTCCAGATCGATGACGGTGGCCTTCAACTCTGTGATTGTTTCTTTCAAGGTGGAAGATGCAGCTGTAGCTTTAGCAAGCTCTTTCTTTGCAGATCTTGCGGCGCTTGCAGACAATTCGACTTGTGTTTCCATGTCAACCTTTTCAGACTCATGCTCGATCTGTAGAGATAACTTTTCTTTTGTGGCTAGTTCAAGCTTCGCGTTGGCTTCTGACAGTTGGACAGTCAGCTGCGATAACCGCTCATCCTTTGCTTCGAGCTCGGATGTGAGAGACTGGACGTCCGCTGATAAACGAGCTACTTCAGTTACATGAGAGTCATGTGCATTTTGTAAATCTTCTTTTACCGAATCAACTTGACACTTCAAAGATTCAACTTCAGTCTCTAAACGAGCGATGTTCTGCCTATGCTCCGACAATTGTTCCGCTGATTCTGTAAGTTCTTCTTTCGGATCTTTGACTTCAGCATCAAAGGAAAAGAAATCGGAAGAGTTTCGACGTTCACCATCTACAGCATCGCCACTAGTGCCTGCAGGGTTGACGGAGGTTTTACTCGCAGCCTCCAATTCCTTTCGAAGTTTCGTTACTTCATCAGATTGTGTGGTGTTGATCTTCTTGAGGTCTGTGTTTTCGGTAGTGATACGCTTCAACTCATCCATCAGCATGTCACTTTTCAGCTGAACCTGATTCAAGTATTCAGCAAGGGCATCAGGGTCGCGAATAGATGTCAATGGTGTATTTTCTTTGAGAACTCGTTCGAATGGTTCAATGGACGTAGCGCGGCCGTGTGCAATGCGATATGAGCGAAGCAGCTCTACAGATAATATCAGTTTTTCATGTCCAGAATTAGAAGTAATTAAGTCACGTATTGTGTTGCACGATCAATACATACCGCTATACGCGCCCTCTATTTTTTCGAATTTGCGTAATTTGGATCTGACTTCGATCGGTAGCTCGGAGTAGATGATTGAGTCTGGACGCGGTGATACAATCCTCTCTACTGGAGCATGCTCGTCATTGAGCCCTGTACCATCACCCCGGTTGAGTGTTGTGCCAAGCGAGTCCTGAAGAGGACGTTCCGAAGATCCAGAAACTTGGGAAAGTGAACTCTGGACTGACTGCTCAGTGTCGTCCATTGAAAATGCAGCCTCGAACACAGATGGGTCTGGATTAGACAACTGGTCGGTATTGTTATAGTCTTCGGACACTTTCTTACGTGCTCGTCGAGCTGGCGAAGCACTACTCCCTGGGTTCGTGGACGTTGAGCGGCGAGGTTGGCCTGGTGTCGATGATGTAGCAGCCGTCTGGTCTGAGAGCGCTTTCATTCGGGCTTGTTCCTCAGCAATTGTACGGTCAATTGCTCCTTTAAGTCTCTATAAGTCGTCGCCTCTGTTAGTTCAGATATATTGTATTGTATGGATGCTCAAATTATGAGTATCGACTTAGCGCAAGCTTCTTGATTCGAGTCCTAGGCTTGCTTACCTGGAACATGATGATGAAGCTGGCTACAAGGCCACGGTGTTAGAGCTATGGAGCAAATTCAGTGGTGGGTGCTCTCTAGCGCCAGCTGCGTATCAATGGAATGAACAAAATAGCCAGATTGGCATGTGGAGTAAGTGCCCTTTTCGGTGCGGAGCTATATTCTTATTTGGAGATGTTGTCGCAAAGTTGAGATGGTGAGCGAAATGCAGGTGTTGAGCAGATAAGGTCCTGCGGCATAAGCTTTACCTATGCTGATGTCACTACTTAGGCACCCACAGGGCTAATTCACTATCGAACAACCAACTAACAAACTTTTATCAACTTCAAAGGCAGTGACTATGCAATTGATACGACGAATATTCACTAAGTGGATGGGCAGAGTTGCAGAAAAACCAATTACAATTTTAGACCCTACAATTAATTCAATCGCATACGAACATCTCTGGAGGATCCGCCCGTTAATTCAAGTGTTCGCATGCTAGTTCCTAGTTATCAAATGCATATAATTCTTGCTTCATCTCACTTAGTCTGCCTTAATTAATAACATACAACTGCTCCAGTAGTACTTTTTCCAACCCTTTGTAGCTGCAACCCTGCTGAGCATCCATCACTTGAGCCACCTATGGCTGCAGCCTTCTGTAGTACGCTAGTATGGCCTAAAAAAAAAAAAGCAATTAGGGAAAGAGTAATTGCTAGCACTGCGACAGCCTGCAGCGGTTAAATACTGGATAATTGCATGAGTGTACTGTACCTATCCACTCGGCATTTCTGAATAAGGGTTATCATAATACAATAATGTCGTCACAAGCGAATTCCAGCAAGCTTCCTGTTGTCAAAACTACAACTGGCAAAGATTAGAGCGGCTGATCTTGTATTCTTTTTTCTTTCGGACTGGATACTCTGTAGCTTGCTCAACAGTTAACTCTGAATCACCAATACCACCACCATTGCCATTTTTACATCTCCTTTGATTTCATCAAACTTGTTGATCACATCAAATAAGTGCTCCCATCGTTCCACACATTTGCGCCTGATCAGCGCACACCTTCGATCATGGTGTCATTCTGGCCTTGGAAAGTAAGTTGCTTATTTGGCGTTATCTGTTCTGTTGAGCCATATGTCGGCACGACATCTTAGTTACCTGACCATCAAACACCTAACTTCATCCTCGATAAGTCTCTCTGCTAACATGCTGTATCGTGCTATCTATCAGGGCGACACATCGTCTACTGCTGATTTTGAAAAGACTCTATCTACACTCTCTGGGAAGATCACCACTGCTCAAGTACAGCTTGATGCAACTCGTGCTCGATCTCGTAGAGTGAAGGTTTTACTGGTCTTGTATCTTACGTTCGCCTACCTCGTCTATGTCATCGTAGCTTTCCTCGTTGTTGGATCGCAGAAAATGGGCACAATCGAGTGGACTGGTGTTGCAGGCGCACCAGTACTGTAAGCTTTACCTTTATAACTGCCATCAATTGCTTCCTCCCTCCTACTGACACTCTTATCTCCTTATCAGAGTCTACGTGCTGAGACAGATTGCAACTTCATTTTACGACTTCCGTATCGACACCTTAGAATCCCGACTGAAGGAGTACCTGACGGAACGCGAAAAGACCATCCAAAAACTTAAAGATGCTACAAAGTATGATAGTACTCTCGAGCTCTTGGAAAAGTATGGTGGATCCTCCAATTCTAAGAGTCCATCGAAGTTAGGCAAAGATGATTCAAAAGTCAACTCTAAGAGTACGCCCGATGCTCTAGCTCCTAATCAGGCCACAAAAGGTCGAACTACTTTACCACCGCCTCCAACCGCCAACATCAACCGTGCTGGGTCACCGTTGGGCCATCCTATACCCCAAAGTCCATCTCGCCCTGTACAAATCCCACTTGAGACCACTGAAGAGTTCGCACCCAACGCATATAGCAGTAGCACATCGCTTCCGGTCTCATCTCCTACTTATCCGAGACACCAAAGAATGGAATCATCAGCGTCCACAGTACCTGAGTCACACTGGTATGATCGAATTCTAGATCTCCTCCTTGGAGAAGATGAAAAGGATCCCAAAAACCGGATTGTCTTGATCTGTCAAAAGTGCCGCGTTGTCAATGGACAAGCCCCTCCCGGTGTTAAAGCCTTGGTTGAAATTGGCACTTGGAAATGTTTGGCATGTGGCGCCCACAACGGCGAAGTTGACGAAGGCTCAAAGATCATTGATGATGTGCTCAAAGCACAAATCAAAGCCACTACTACTAGCGAGAAGAGTACAAGCGACAGCGAACCTTGATAACACTTTCTTCTACTGAAACCTGACCTAATCAATCTTTTTAGTAATTAAACTTTGTATATAGTAGCTTCTTTAGCTACATATATATATATTACATATATATATGGATAGAGGGAAGCAGTAAAATTAACACACATAAAATATCCAGCTATAGCAGTGTATTTATTACCTGTTCAAGTACTATAAGTCATTTTTTTTGTACCAAAGTATCGCTTTGAAGTGATTATCAACTAGCATTGCTATGGAACATTAGACAGTTGGTAACTTATTTATATTTAAATGTGAACTTAGTAAATATCAAAAAGATGAGACTTGGTGGGACACATCTTACATTATGTGCCATGATCAAGGGACGTAGAAATGTTCCGACAGAGCGAAGAATTGATGAAATAATACAAGGTGAGTGCTAACAACCAGGCAATATGACGAAGAAATAAGCAAGTCGTACCGCACCCTAGTAATAAATAAGAAAAATTAAAGTATAAAAGAAGAAATGTCAACTTGTCTCCCAGTTTTAGAAACACCGCCATAATTACATTAGTTTCACCAGTCATTACGAGTACACACCAACAGGTCTATGTTGAGGTAGATGCACATAGAAATTGATCTGTGTTTCAGCACCCACATAGGTCCTATTTACTCAGGCTTCTTGCCAATCATGAGGTACATAGGGGTGAAGAGGTGCTCGCGAGCACCAGCAACCAGACAGTCAGCAGCGACAGCTAGAGAGTCGGCAGTCTTCATGGTACCAGGAGGCGCGATTCTCAGTATCTCCATAAGACCAGACAGCTTATGCATGAATGTACGGCCCCATTTGGTCATGCGAACGATCGTGAAAACATCGCCAACAGACTGGATGTATTTCAGTTCGCCAGACAGAGGCCAGTACCAGGGGTAGGGGTCATCACGATCAGCTAGATCCTCGTGGACCAGAAGTTCAAAGCCAGCCGCTTTCATCGCAGCGATTCCCTCAGAGATTTTGCACATGTTGGAGATACCATCACCGAGTTCGATACCCAATCTGATCTCGCGGTGACTGATGTTATCATTGTCGTAGTCATCGGTCATTAGCCATTCGTAGACACCGAATATTCCACCAGGCTTCAGGACGCGGAAAATTTGACTGTAGATGCCCTCTAGAGAAGGAGCGTGGCAAGTGGCCTCGATAGCGTAAACAGCATCGAAGCTATTTTCAGGGAACGACATTTGCTAGCAATATAAGTTAGTGTTGTCTACAATACAAATATCCGGGACATTTTAGATGACGGCTTACCATGAAGTCACCCTTGACAAACTCCAGTTGGCTAGAGAGGCCTTCCTTCTGAGCATAGTAGGTAGCACGCTCAATTTGGTAGTCGTTATTGTTCAGACCAGTCACGTGGCATCCGGTGAATTTGGCAATTTCACGGGCAGGGCCACCAACACCACATCCAACATCAAGAACCTTCATACCTTCTTTGATACCAATAGTGTGGGCAAGGTAGTGTTCGTGACGAGCAATGGCCTGTCTGAATGGTTCGCCGTAGGCAAAGCGGCAAAAGTGGAATGATTGGCCCCAACCATACTCGTACAGATCGGTAGCAAGGTTGTAGTAATGTCTAGTGAGTGTGGCATACTCGGCAGTACGCTCCTATATTTGGGTAAATATTATTTATTAGCAAAAGCGTGGGGTCATGTCTGATAACAAGTACCAGATACTTAGTACGGAGATTGATGGAAGGGCCTTACAGCGCGGGTCTCGGCAGTCTCATCTTTAGCAGCCTTGTTATCCCAGTGTTTGAAGTATTCGTCGACTGCAAGTTGCTTAGCAGCGCGGTCTTTCTTCATCATGGCAGCGATGCCGCCAGAAGCCTGCGCACTAGCGCCGTGCATAGCCTTGTTGAAGGCAGCATCACGAGCGTGGTCTTCACGCTCGAGGGCAGATGTAGTAGCAGACATGATATCGAGGGTGGATGGTCCTATTGTTGAAAAGACACAAGTGCGGGATAGGTGCGCAAGAGCAATTGCGGCACGAACAACAGAACAAGTAGAAGGGAAGATGGAAAGTGGGTAGCGATAGAGGACAACTTAGAGCAACGGAGTACGGTGGAGAGTATGCCTGTATATATAGGATAATTTTAAAGGCAGGAACAAGCTAGCGCGTTGGCCGTACTATGCCAGCAAATAGAGCAAAAGCTACATAGTTTCTAGATTTTGATAGAGCGACCTGTACACCTAAAATTAAAATCGTTAATTTTCTTCTGGTCGCCCAAAAAACAAGCTATCAGAGCCATAACCCCTGAATTCTCCTTTTCGAGCTACGCTCCATATTCATGCTTCTAAGGGCAAACGGGTTATACAACACTATAGGTTATACATGGAGTTAGAATCCATCTGACAAAAGGCTGCTTTATCTACACTCTTGACATGTGAATATATTTCGCATCGACGCAACTGTACGCAACTAACAATGTCTACTGACGATATTCTACAGCAACTGCAGTCTTGCACTCGGAACTCAAATCACAATTACAGCCATAGTTGCTACTAATCTTTCACTAAGGCTATTTCTCTATTGCGGAAACGATTCAGTCAAGCCTTGAGTCAGTCAGTGTAGCTTCTATGCTCGATGTCTGATATCATTCATCGATCATAACTTGATTGATATTAAATTGCCAATGCCAGCACCTCAAATTCGCACTCGGATATAGATAAGCAGAGATACAGATGATGCTATGCCACATTTGAGATTCTGGTAACATAATATAACCCAGTACAACAATCAACTAACTATACAGATGAGCTTCATTCAAAGAATATGCCCAGTTTGAGTTTGGCAGCAAGTGTTGCAGGTTAAAAGAAGCCCGGTCACGAATACGAACACGTATGCTTACATAATCTTATCTCGCATTCGCGTTTAAACAGCGGGTAAACATGGCATACTCAAAAATCGACTTTGTAACATCTGATTACTCACACAAATCAATGCGACAGAACAGTTAACTGATCTTTTCAGGTTCTCAAGTGCTCATATCAATATTTCTTTATTCTGCTCGGAATAGATATGGCTGAAGCTGTTTACAGAAGTCTTTGGCGTGCAACTCGCGTTGCCTTCGCTGGTAAATAATATCCACCAAAGATATACATATATCTTCTTTGGTTAGCAAGAGCATCAACTAATGGTACCCAGGTGATATCAGTACTCTTTCAGCAGCCCGCCATCAAATTCGCCAGGGCTTTCAAGAGAAGGCATCTCTATCCCCGTCAGACCCCAATACTATCAAAGCTATCGAGCTAGCAAAGGGTGTCGCTCAAATCCTAAGACACAACGTTGTTCAAGGACAAAGTGATGGCAGCGATCTATATCGTAAGTAATAGCATGTATACTTGCTTCTTCTTAACAATTGCTTGGCTATGTCTGACCATGAACACTAAGGTCTCAATATCCACGACGAAATTGAACGTGGAGACAATGATAGTGTCAAAACCCCCAATACGAAACCCAGTCTTAGTTCAGGTAGATGTGGGTGCAGTTAAATTTCCATACAGCGTAGATTCCAGAGTGTAAGTTACGTATATCCAAATTTATAGGATGTCTACTACTTATCATACTCAACATAAGTAGATGTTGTCATCATAAAAGCTGTATATTATTGATTTTCCGTTATCCATTGCCTTACGCTCTATTGTCAATAGGTTATCAATTGTTACATGACAACCCGATCAATCGTCTTACCAACAACATATACAAGCTGGCAACGTAGAAGGCTAACTTTGTTGCAAAATATTGCAACAGTTGGGCACAGTATAAGGGTTAGATGGTAGCAGGGGTTTATTATAATTAAGGCGGTGAAACGCGGCACAAATGTATATTCTGATTATTATCACCTTTCGCATCATGAGCCTTGAATTTATTATGGTAAACTCCCTCGCATATCTTTACTTCTTCATCAACTATTGGCCAGCTCTCTATTTGTCAACCGTATTTACCTCCTCACTCAAAACCATTTTCAAAGCATCGGAAAACACACTTATCTCCTCAATCATATACTAGAACTTTGTTAAAGCTACGCGACAACCGATTTGATACAGAGTTAGCAACTCAACCTAGTCAGAAACTATTACAAGCATGCCTCCCCAAATCAAACAGGACCTGAATAGGTCAGGCTGGGAGACTACTGATTTTCCTTCTGTCTGCGAGAATTGCCTCCCGGAAAATCCATACGTTAAAATGCTAAAAGAGGATTATGGAGCTGAATGCAAGCTCTGCACTCGACCATTTACTATATTCTCATGGAGCGCAGATCGAGCTCAAGGGCGCAAGAAGCGTACAAACATATGCCTGACCTGCTCACGTCTGAAGAATTGCTGTCAATGCTGCATGCTCGATCTTTCATTCGGCTTGCCCATCGTAGTTCGCGACGCAGCCTTGAAGATGGTAGCACCAGGCCCTTCTTCAGATATCAACCGCGAATATTTTGCGCAGAATAACGAACGCGCTATTGAAGAAGGTCAAGCTGGGATTGAAGAGTACAACAATACGGACGAAAAAGCTCGGGAGCTATTGCGAAGGCTGGCTAACAGCAAGCCCTACCACAAGTCTGGCCGGAGTGCTGGTTACGACTCAGCATCAGCTGGTAGTGGTCCACAACGTGGGAACTTAGCAGTAGGCGCCGGTGTGGGCGGTCCAGGTCCCGTGCGAACTCGCGATTCCAGGGCTGCAGTTGCGTCAGGTACCAACCGCAAAGGCGGAAAGAATGCCCTGTCCTTACCTCCCCCCGGTCCGAATGACTGGCTACCACCTACTGACAAAAATATAATGTCATTATTCGTCACGGGAATTGAGGATGATCTACCAGAGTTCAAGATTCGCGAATTCTTCAAGACTTTCGGCAAAATCAAGAGTTTAGTGTGTTCACACATGACGCACTGCGCATTCATCAACTACGAGACGCGCGAGGCCGCAGAATCAGCAGCATCATCCTGCAAAGGCAAATCTGTGATTGCCGGATGTCCTTTAAGAGTTAGATGGGGTGTTCCTAAGGCTGTTGGAGTCATGGACAAAGAAAAGAGAGCTGAAATGTTGCGCGATGGCCGGCGGACAGTATCAAGGCCACACAAAGCTTCTCTAGGTAATAACACCGATATATCGTTGGCAAGCACCAAGACTCAAAGGGCTCCAGTTTTAGAGCCCCCTCCGGGAACTGATGAGCCACAATATGCTGCGTTAAACGGCGACTAGTTTTCAAGTGGCTGTATGCTGATGATCGGCGATGATTGAACTTTTTTTTTATAGATCATAGGTTTTTAGACTAGGGATAGAATGAGAAATAACCTTTGAAGAAGAGCTATATAACGGGCATTACCTATTTCCAAGTTTATATTTTTCAGTTAAGTTCATGTTTACAAAGTGTAGAAAAGCACCTGTCCTAAAATTTACATGCCAATGTGATATTCAATTAGCAAAGATCTAGGTGAGTTTATCGTTATTAATATAGTGATGAGGAAAAAAAAAAGAGATTATATTGCAACTGTGTAGTGGAACCCTTCCATCTAGCAGCTAAGAGTAACGCCCCACCGAAAAGATGCATTGCGGAAAAAAAAAATCGAAATCGCGGGGCAGTTTTTCCTTCTCTCCTTTGTTATTTACCATATCATCATCAACTATTTAGACTGTCAATCATCGAAATGGCGTCTATCACTGTCGTTGGTCATTCTGTTCTCCCTTTACCAGAGGGATGGTCTGCCGAGAAGGACTTCAAGACTGTCGGCAAGCTGTCTGCCGGTACCCTTCGCACTATCGAGCCTGTTGGCCCTCACTTCCTAGCCCATGCTCGCCGAGCCCGTCACAAGCGTACTTTCTCCGAAGATGATCGCATTCAGGCCCAGGAAAAGGCAAAGAAGGTTGAAGATGAAGACGATAGTGACATCAGCGAGGATGAAGATCCTATGATGCTGCAGCGTGAGGCTAAGGACTGGAAGGTAAGAAACAACTCCTAACAACAGGTTTTTTTTTTTTTTTTTTGTGAAACGCCAACTAACGTGTTAAGTTCTTGGGATGTGTAGGCTCAAGACCATTACCAAGTTCTTGGTATCTCCAAATACCGCTGGCGTGCCACCGAGGAGCAGATTAAACGTGCCCATCGCAAGAAGGTACTTCGTCACCACCCCGACAAGAAGGCTGCCGCTGGCCGCCACGAAGATGACAACTTCTTCAAGTGCATCCAAAAGGCAACTGAGGTTCTTCTGGACCCTATCAAGCGCCGCCAGTTTGACTCTGTTGATGAGGCTGCGGATGTCGAGCCCCCTACCAAGAAGCAGCTGCAGAAAGGCAACTTCTATAAGCTTTGGGGCAATGTCTTCAAGGCCGAGGGCCGCTTTTCTAAGATCCAGCCTGCCCCCGAGTTTGGCAACGAAAACTCTACCAAGGATGAAGTCGATGCCTTTTACAACTTTTTTTACAACTTCGACAGCTGGAGATCCTTTGAATATCTCGATGAGGATGTTCCCGACGATACCGAGAACCGTGACCAGAAGCGCCACACTGAGCGTAAGAACACTAATGCTCGCAAGAAGAGAAAGGCCGAGGATAATGCACGTCTCCGCAAGCTTCTAGATGACTGCTCTGCTGCTGATGAACGCATCAAGCTTTTCCGCCAGCAGGCTAACGCTGCTAAGAACAAGAAGCGTCTTGACAAGGAAGCCGCTGAGAAGCGTGCTAAGGAGGATGCCCAGGCTGCCAAGGAAGCTGCTGAGAAAGCTGCTAAGGAGGCTGAGGAAGCTGCTAAGACGTCCCGGGAGGCGAGCAAAAAGGCCAAAGAGGCTGCCAAGAACGCCGTCAAGAAGAACAAGCGCATTCTCAAGGGCTCTGTCAAGGATGCTAACTACTTCACAGAGGGTGAACCCAGTATCATCACCATTGATGCTGTCCTCGGTGATGTTGATCTTGTCCAGAGCAAGCTGGAGCCTGAGGGTATTGCTGAGTTGGCCGCTAAGCTGGCTAATCTCAAGCTTTCTGGTGAGATCAAGTCAGCTTGGCAGGAGCAAGTATCTGCCCTGGTTGCTGCTGGCAAGATCAAGGAAGGCGAGGCCAAGTCTTTTGCTTAAGTATATACAACCTTTCTATATTTATGACTATAAATAAAAGTTAAACGCTCTGTTGTCTAACCTATAAGGTTCGCAAGGAACCACGCTCTTCATGTGGCATGTATCAAGAAATCAGCACGGATGTCAAATTACAATCTTGTCCTATCATTGACAATGGTTGTGCCGAAGATGTGCTAATATCAACGTGCCCTAACGTGCTGGCTGTAAACACCTTGATCAACTATAATATAGCTGAACTTGGCAGTCAGATGACGGCATACATTACATATAATTTGTACAATGAAATCACATAACAGTTGTCATTGCTATGGGCCGTGTCTTAAGCTGACTAGCACAACAACACGATAGCGTAGTTTTTTTTTTTTTTCTTTTTTGTTTCTTTTTTTTTTCTCCTTGCTATCACCGTACTCACACTAATTTTTCACTACATGTCACCCATTGCCACCAGTCCCCCGCTTGTATCCCGCCAAAGAGAAACCCTGGGAACACATGTTACCCTTTACCAAACTAAGCTGGCTTTGTTGTAAAGCTGACCTTGTTTGACGAGCTTATAGATTCTTGGTCCCCTCGCTAGTGGGCAAACTATTGCCTATATGATGAGACTCTAGCGGGCCTGGAAGCTTTCCGCCACAGCCTAGGCAGTCCTTCAAGCGTAAACTTGTGTTGAAGTCATCTTCTGAACTGTTACTGCTAGCCAAACTAAATACTGCTGCTGCGTCTTGTCTGTGAAGCTGATCGTTACTATCAATGATACAGATGGCCGTTGCTAACTTACTACAAATATAGCCCCGTGCAGAGATCTCTTATCGCAGCCGAGCGCAAGCTCTGACAGCTTCATCTTTAAACGACGAACATTCACAACTACGCAGCCCCAATGCTGCGGTTATTTCTTGATTATGGTGACAGCAGAGTCCCATTGCTGAAACACATTGGCGACCTCATCAACTGCAAGCACGATATGTCTGTAGTCCAAGTTAGAAAAACCGCGACTTGCCGACACGAGCAGCAACATGAGTGAACGCTAACAACTGTGCTATACTAATGCTACCCGGATGGCCTGAGTATATAGCTGCTGCCACGCGCCTTGGTTTGTGCACGTGACAGCGAGCTTCCACTAGGCTGTTTTTCTGATTTTGATAGCGAGAATACTGCGCTTACTGTTCATGACATCAGTGTTATGTTATCGCGAGTGGAGTTTACTGTTGCTCATGAGAAATAATGAATATGGCGCTGGGGGGCTCCATAGTCTCGGGCTGCTGTTGTTTGTGGACGACAGAGGTGAAGTCGTCAGCTACAAGTAAGGAGCTGAGCCTGTTGGATAAGGGTGCGGTAAATCTGAGCTTCAAATACATGTTGCACCTAGGAACTTGTCTTCATATCTAATCCACAGCCATCTCCATCTTCCTCATCAACCTCTGGGCGAATGGAGAAGGAGGCTAAGCGTCAGGGACCTAGCCCTACTAGTAAAAGACCCGTCCAGAAAGCTTTAACATGTTGCATGACATAGACACTGAGGGCTAATTGCAACGTGGAGGGAAAGGCAAAAATAGACTTTGATCTTTGATGCCGTTACGGAGGAGGTTTCCCTTGGCCCAGAAAAGAATGTGAAGACATGGACAAATACTTTGAATAAACCCTATAGCTATTGAGGGTACAAATGATTTTGACTTCGATTGTCATAAAGTTATGACAGCAGAGGGCAATAATTAGTTCATTACTACCTAGTAGGAACCATGAATAGCGTAGAGGCAGGTCAATATAACATCATAATGAAAACCGTATGGTACAGTAGTAAAAGTTATAGTGCGGTATGGTATAGTCTATTTAGCAACTATGACGATTACTTACAAGCTAATGTATACTAGTTACTATGCTATCCTGTTTGTTCGTGAATATTTGTTGTATAGCTAGCCAAACTGCTGCTTTGGTAGATTGTTGGTCTATTGAAAGAGAAACTTAATCACATAGAACATACTGAGCAAATTCGTGAAGTTAGATACAGGGCCAGTCTATTTCTCAACGTATATCTATCTGATTGCTATCAATCTACGTTCCCATGCCGCATTAGCTACTACTGATCTATCTACTAACCAGCAATCGACACGATAGGCCACACCATTGTTGAACTCTATCTCTAGAAGATCTTTATCACCAAAATATAGGAAATGAGAGACGATGTAATCTTGACACAGGTGCTGAGGTCGACGTCTCTTATCTCGACGCAAGAAGTTTTCTGTATACTCTTCTATTTGGTATGGATAGTCTTCATTGGCTGTTCTGACAACTGACAAAGCTATATACTTGGCCCAGAACACCAGCATTTGGTCGTCTGGAATAGAGCTGAGTTCGGGTATTGTCAGTTCAAGAATCTCCGTTGAGGCATCCTCTAAAGATACGATTTCATTATCTGGAATGTCAAGCTTTGAATAGTCCTCCCTTTCGTTGACTACAACTTTGCCTTCATGTTCTGTAACTTCTAGGGTACTGAGAGGAACCAAGCGAAGTGGATCATTTCGAAGAATATATTGTAAACTTAAAGTGTTCGAATCATGACTAGGGAATTGGAGTTAGTCAAAATGACACTCGGGGAAACATTTAGAACTTGATATAGTAACACTTACTAATCGTATTCATGAATTATAGTCCAGCCAAGTGGTGACCAACTTGGAAAGGTTACTTTGACTTTGAGACTTGTCATCTCTGGAGAACCACAAAATACGGAGATACCGTTTATGAGATGGTAATCCCCAGATAATCGGGGTCTTGAGGCGCTGCTGGTAAAATTGAGATATTCCTAAAAGGGCGTCAAATGCATCTCCATGATACGTGATATCACGTCTAACATATCTTCGAAGCTCTCTCGCATATCCACTTATGGTAATATCTCCATCTTCTCCCGCAGTAATAGGCATGGGAGGGTACAATCTTAAAGTTAATTCATGTCTAATGGAATGACGACACTTCCAAACAGCACCAAGTTTGGAAAATGCAATAGATCGAACAGAGAAAAAGAGCTCTTGATGAGTCCAAGCACGTGTGTCCCAATACGACGAATAGCAAAAGTCATGAAAATTCGGGTTTTCTTGGCCAAGATCAATCATAGCAGTGTCAAAGTTTATAACGAGACTGTTGATCTCTATACGAAGACTCGAGACTCCTTAAAGGTCAGAGTCTGCTGCCGAGCCATAGGCATCAATGATAGTCAATGAAGAGTGCTGATAGATGGCTGCCATTGACCCCAATTGGTGAATCTTATCAGTATCGGTATCTTGTAGAATACAAAGGGCATCAACCCAGAGATATGGAAATCCAGCCTGCGTTGCTACATGAATAGCGTCGACAATTGTCCGAGGAAGGTCAGAGAGAGGAAGGCCGTTCTTTGATTTGTAAAGAGCCTCTTTGTCCCTGGTCAAGAGATGAGTATTTGCTGAGTCGCCATTTGCCTTCAGTCCTCCTTCAGTCCTCAGACATAAGTCAGAGCAGCATATTGAAGCTTAGCAAGATCAACTGAGTCAGACTGCTTGATACAAGAATCTTCGATATCGATAAGCCGAAATATATGGATTGTATAAGGAGATACCTGATACTTTGTGCATCTATCATGGTTTTCCTGGCACTCAACAAGCCAACCAGACAACATAGGAAAGCGAAACGTTTGTGACAACAGATAAGTAGAGGCAGGTATGTCTTCATTCTCATCTTCTGCTGATAACCTTGGCGTAGAGAACATAAATGATCTCAGGTAATCTAAAGATTTGAGCGGCTTTCCTGTGAAGTCATGTTTAGGAAAGCTGAGATAAGCAGCATAGAACATGTGGTAGCCATATTTATCAAAGAATGGTCTATAGACTCTTAGCACTTCATGAGAAAGTGAATAGTTCATGTGGCTGGCGTAGTCGTGTTTGCTGGCAAGTTTCGCCAAATACAAACACAGAGAACATTTTGATGAAGTTCCATCCAAAAGTATAGCAAGTGTATATTTAGTTCTGCGCTGCTAGGAAAGTGGGATTATCAAATTAGATAAAGACTTTTATTGGGATGGAATATCCATATACTTACCACATCACTATGTCTTTTGTCTTTGATTAGCTTCTTACAAAGACGGCATAGACTTCGCTCTGATGTTAGTGTTTCTTTTAACGTTGATAGTATTCGATTCAGAAAGTAGCGGTTGTTTAGTTGGGGTTGACCTCCCCCCACGATATCTCGTAGCTCAGAAAGAACATAACTTAACTTGTGCTCCATTATATGTATGATTCATGGGTTTGAGTGTCAAAAAGAAGGGAAGTTTTGCTGTAACAATCATACTAAGCTGGTGAATATAGTTAGCCTTCAGAGAAGGGTTGGGCAGCAATGGAAGGCCATGACAAACAAATGTAAGCCTATTTTCCTTTCTGACATAGTCAGAATTTGTACTTTTACGTTTACAATAAACCTAATATGTAGGCTTGGTAGGAGGAGCCTTACTTATTACTGGCTCCAAGTCGAACACATCTGTGTTGCGGAGATAGACAAGAGTGACATCTTCAAGGCGTAGTCTGGTGTACGTACATAGTAGAGGAGATCAATTATTTCAGCTTATCTCCGCCTATGTAAGGCATACGGAGATCATCTGATAAGAACCACCAAATAGTGGCCGCAATAGATACATGTGCATTACATATATATATATACATATTCATTACTTAATTGAAGCAAAAAATACACGTAACCATAGGCAGATCACAGAGATGGTAATGCTAAAGCAACAGACAAGATCAAGTTTAGGGCTAGTTATAAAGCAGTTCAAGCTGAACTATAGTACTGTAGTATTAATAAGCCCAAGCTTGTCAATGACGCCTCTCCTTGCTCTGAGCTTTCCTTCTTGTCACGTTCTTGGTTCATCCTCTTTGCTTATTATATGGCCTGTTTTACAATTAGTATCTCACTAACTTAACCCTTCCCATATATCCTCCTTGTCACAGCAGACTGCTAGAAAACTATACACAGCGGTCTTGCTTACCTTTTCTTCCACTCTTGCACCCCTCAGCTTGAAATCTTTGCATATAACACACACCTGTTCGTAGATGCTACTTGCTCTGTTAATATTCCACACGTGGCATTAAGTCTTCTCTGTCCACTATCCTTGTCCGCAAACTGCTTCCTTGCACGACAGATGGCAGGTGACAGTTCTGATCTTGGTTGGTATTTAGTCTGTTGGGATTGTTCGTTAGTGCTCCTGCTTCCACTAGTAAACCGATTCATCTTGCCAATACTGGGCGCCTAGATCCGTCTTGCCCTTTTTATGACGTGTAATCTGATATCGACCTCTCAAAACTCTTCTTCATGTGATTTGCTTTATAAGCTTTCTCATTGTAGTAAGTGTAAGAGCAAATAGGTGCCTGAGTATCCCATGTTGGCGCAAACAACACTATAGGCATGGCAGTTTTGGTTTTGACTCTACTTTACTTATAAGGTGACCGAGGTGTCCCGTTTTGGTGCAGGAACAGCTGCATAGACAGCCTGCAATGGTTGTGCACAGGGATGCTGCTTCCCCTGAGAAACGATGAACTAGCGGAGACAATGGAGACATGTCAAAATCACAAACACTCCCCATTTCGTACCATATGTAACCCTCTGCAGAACAAAGCATCGCATACCAGACTACGAACAATCACTTACGTCCGCAAGGACATCACATAAGAGCAACTGCCTGGTATAACAGAAGGCAGCCACGCCGACGTGACGTGATTGCTATAGCACCTAACATCGACCAGTAGTATACGGGTATCAATCTATGAAGCCCCAACCCAACAGACGCTAACAGATGGTGAGCTGTCAGCCAGCACAAGGCTTCAGAGCTAATCGTAAGGCTATCATATGCGGAGATTGGAACACACATTCCATGGTGTGAGATGACGGCCATGTAGATTCTTTGGATGCCGATGTACTGACGACTTGGACGGATACATCAGGAATTATCCTCTTGAAGGAGCCAGACATTCCCACTTGCCGTACACAACAGGAGAAACCAAAAGTTACTTACAATGGACTTTAGAGTTCCTATACATAGCATTATATATAAAACCTTACACTAGTTGACAGAGGAGCAGTTTAATGTAGCATGTGCTAGGGAAGCTCTTAGGCTAACACTGGGCTGTAACGCCACCCAGGCCGTACTCAACTTGGCAACAGAAGGCCTGCTAGACGATACGCACTTGATCTCACCGGCCTACAAACCCGTGGCATAGTAATTGGAAAGAAATAGTAGAAACCTGATCTTGCCCTGTTTGTCAAGGCCGTGCGTCCTCCTCGAAGAGCCTTAAAGAACTTTCCACTAGCCACCTGTTACAGTACTAGCGTTAAAAACAAAAAAAACTCAAATGATTTGACGCTGAGATACTGAAGATTATGAACGTGTACTAGCGCAAGACAATTTAGTACATGGTTTAACCAAAAGGCATCTCTAAGGCTATAAAGTGAATCTAGTCTACTCCCGTTTTCAGCATGCCGGCTCCACTCCATGATGGCGGTACCGCAATCACTGCCCCTACCAAAGCAAAGGTCATCATTAGCACATATACATAGTCAGTTAATAACATTGTGAAGAGTACCAATAAGGCATGAGTGACTTCACAAGTCAACTTGCCAATTTTCATGTACTATAAGTACCACGTACAGCAGCATGAAATATACTACATGTAGTATAGCAAATATGATGACTATGAGCTAATTTATACACATCACTAAGCTTGTTCGTAAAAGGTCCGTGTTGTATAGTCAGATTGCTTCTTAAGTTGCTTTGTTAGTCGACTAGCAGCTTGGAACAAATTAAGTAAACTCATCATCCTATACCTGCTGAGCTTGGTGTCCATCTAAGTGCTCTTAGTCTACGCCCCCATTCCATGACATCTACTGGTGAACCAATTGCATGCCAGCAATCGATATGATAGGCCACGCTATTGCTAAACTCCATCTCTAGGAGATTTTAATAACTGAAATACAGGAAATGGGAGACGATGTGATCTTTACACAAGTGTTGAGGTCGACGTCTGTGACCTCTATTACAGAAGTTTCCTGTATATCTTCTATTTGGTATTGATAGTCATCGTTAGCTGTCTTGACAACTATAAAAGCTGGATACTTAGCCCAGAATACTAGCATTTGATCATTAAGAATAGAGCCAAGTTCCAATATATCAGTTCAAAATTCTCCTCTAAGATAATCCCCAGAGAAACGATTTCATCATCCTGATAGTTTAACTGTGAATAGTCAAGGCTTTCAACAACCTTGCCTTCTTCCTCTTAAATATTCAGGGTACTAAGAGGAGTCAAGCGAAGTGGTTTATTCCGAAGATTATATTGCGAGTTGAAATACCCAAAGTATAGTAGTTGTTACTGCGGAATTATGATTAGTCAAAGCAGCCATCGGTATACGTATATAATCTGCTTTAACGACACTTACTGACCACACCCATGAATCTTAGTCCAGCCCAGAGGTGACCAACTTGAAAAGATTACTCCAACTTCAAGACTTGTCATAAGGAATGTCCTTTTGTCAGTTCGTCGGTATGGTAAATGATCATCACAAGAAAACTATGTATTATCAAGACCCTGCCCATCTTTCTTATACGGTAATCCCCACATCGGCGGTGTCTACAGAGGCTGCTGGTAAAATTGAGACATTCCAGAAAATTCATCTACTGCATCTCCTTGATACGTGATATACCGTCTAGCAAGCTTTCCAAGCTCGTGGTAATAGCTTTCATAGGTGATATCATGATCTATTTCAATAGTGTTAGTAGTATCGCTGTCAGGTTACAGTCTCTTAGTTACTTCATGTTTAATATAATGACGATACTTCTAAACAGCACTAAATTTAGTGAATACAATACATCGAGTAGAGAAAAAGAGCTCTTGATGAGTCCAAGCACGTTTGTCCCAGTACGACAAATAACAAAAGTCTTGAAAATTCTGCTTATCTTGACCAAAAATCAATCAAAGCAGTGTCAAAGTTTATATCGAGACTATTGATCTCTATACCAAGACTCGAGACTTCGTAAAGGCCAGAATCTGCTGCTGAGCCATAAGTAACAATAAAAGTCAACGATGCGTACTTTGACGAACTTGGTCATTTTCGATATTTTGAAGAATACAAAGGGCATCAGCCCAGAGATATCGAAACCCAAAAGTCATCGACAATTGTCTGAGGAAGGTCTGGAAGAGGAAGAACGTTCTTTAATTTGTAAAGAGCCTCTGTGTCACTAGTCAAGAGATGTGTGTTTGCTGGTTTGCCATTCGCCTTCTATCCCCAGACATAACTCAGAGCAGCATATCAAAGCGTGGCAAGATCAACCGAGTTGAACTGCTTGATACAAGAATCTTCAGTATCAATAAGCCGCAATGTCTAGATTTTGAAAATAAATGACAGATGCTTTCTAGATGCTTTCTACACCTGTCATGGTTTTCACTGCACTGAGAAAGCCAATCAGCCAACTGAAGGAAGTGAAATGTTCTTGGCAACGAGGAGGCAGATATGTCTTTATTCTTATCCTCAGTTGGTAACCCTGCTATATTACTGGGCATCAAACTGTTCAAGAGATCATCGGATTTTGGCGGCCTTCCAGTGAAGTTATGTTGTGAAAATTGAAGATAAACAACCTGATATACTCCATTTTATGGTTCATTAAGTATGGACTCATCTGAAAGTGAATAGTTCACGTGACCAGCGTACTTGGGTCGACTTGCATGTTTTACTAGGTATGAATACAAAGTACACTTTGTTATAACTCCATCCAAAAGGACATCAAGTGTATATCTGTATCTGGACAGATAGGAATGTGAGTTTATCAATAATTAGAGAAGGACTTCTATTCATCTAAATATAGCTTCTTATAAAAGCAGGTCTTCTATCTTCTATTATCTTCTTACGAAAGCGACATATACTTTGCTTTTCGATATTGTGAGTTGGATTTCTTCCACGATATCATGCAAGTCGCAAAGAGCATAATTTGTCTTGGTACTCACAATGTATGAGTGTAAAGAATGGAAGCCGTGATATAAGCAAAGGAGTCTGGTCAGTATTCAAACTAACCCAGTTAAGCTGCTTAGAATGGTTGGGTCAAATGGAAGTCCAGGACAGTGGTGCGCCTTGATTTCTTTCTGACATATTCAGAATTATACTTTTGTAATCACAAAGAAACCCAATATGTAGATTGGGTAGAAGACTGACTACTGGCTGCGAGGCAAATATATCTGCCGGGCGGAGATAGATCGTATTAGTGTCGTTCAAGGATACATAGTAGCATAGATCAATATCTACGTGTTTTCGTTACTTCCTGGGCCAGTGGAGATGCCCTGCCGGGAGGTACCAAGCTCTAAGCATTAATTTTAGATTGCGGCAAGCTGTCCCTCCCTGTTTGCCATATAAACCTTTAGTACAGGCGCATTTCTTCTCTTTTGTAGACAGTGTTGATCAGCAATAAACCCCAGCACTAGGGTTATAACAGTTACTAGACAATCTAACCTTATGGAGAGACAAGATTGAAAACTCAAGAAAAGCAGATATTAACGATATTCATATAGCAAAGCTTGACTACAAGCACAAAACGATATTTAGAGTCAAATGTTCCAATAAAATGAGTATGTTCCTTGAGTTTTATTTTCATGATCATTGATGCAGAATAGTTAGAGTTCTTGTCGTCCATTCAAAGGAGAACACGTGACGTCATAGTAGCGGCAAGCCAACTCACTACGGAGCCTTCTAGTCATAGTTCCAAAATTTCAATCATTAATCTTATTAAGTTTTTGGAACTATGAAGATACATAGTAGACTAAAATTGAGTAATGAGAAAAGAAAAGAAAAAAAGAAATAAGATGGCGACAGAATATATGAGCTAACAAAGTTCTAGTTGGCTCCCTGGTCAAGTTCCTAGATTATCACGATATATGTAAAAAAGATTGTTCAACTGACTCCGCTTCACTGCGTGAAATCTTATAATCAATCTTGTTTGTATGTTCGATATGAAATGTGCATATATATGATCTGTATGCAACCTTAGTGGCTCTATTTAACTCTACTATGAAGTACTTGTCTAGTGACGCTTCATTTGTAAGACCTCTTCTCAAAGTGTGTTTAGATCTGTGACTATAAAAGAATTGGCAATATGTATCGTAGTATAGGCAAGACAAGTATTCAATATGGCAATGATTGGATTCCTAGCACTGTCATGATGATATGAATGCCCACCTTGTTTCAACTTGCGCCCATCCAAAATACAGGCCATCTGGTAAAAATGAGGTCTGATCTCTTTTGTTCCTTGGGTTAGTTTCTTGTTGCTACCATGTTAGGGTTGTATCTTCATAGTCCGAAATTGAACAAGGTAATTGACTAAGAAAGACTCCCCACGAACTGTGCATCGTATTGTTCAGTAGTATGAAAGCTATTTAACACTTGTTCTTTCGTTGTGGCTATATACTATCATGGCGAATTGTAAATTGAGGGTTGTAAACTGCAGCGATTGTCCTTATTCTTGTTCTTTTTCTGGCCAAAATGACATCATCGCGGACTCTAGCTAGCTACGCCTAACCGTTGATTTATTCAATCCCAGTGCTACACTGACAGCCACCAACAACCGTTTTTTTTCTTGACTCATTACTCGATTAGATGTGAACTATGACGAGACACCCACTAGCATTCTAGCCTCGCAACTATGCCCTATACTTATACCATGATGATGTTTATGATGCCTTTTTGGCTATTTTGAGAGCTGTGCCGTGGTTAACTTGCCATGGCATCATCCCTTATGTGCTCCCTTCACCGTTCACCCCGTCAACCATCTCGCGGCAAGGTCTTCATGCCAGCCATCGAACAGAGTGCTGTTCTGTTCTCTGTTGTTCGATTATTATGTAGAGACCCTACTCATGGAGACTTTTCTTATCGATCGCTAGTCCGGCTGCGGTTTCTGTTCCCCAGCCCTCAGATCTGCACGAACTAACGACTCATTTTGTGTGCTCATTCTGACTAGCTGAACAAAGGAAAAAGAGAAGGCGTTCCTCATGTGGTCGTCATAGTCTGGATCGTACCGTAACGGGTTTAGCGGCTTTTTAACTTCCTAGTCAGGGCACAGGCGAAAAGCCAGGACAGTGGAAGGCCCCACTTGGCGGTACTTTCTTTGCCTTTGTAGGTTTTGGCAGGAACAGGCCTTTCATCCTATTAGGCTTTTCTTTTTTTTCTTTTTGGCTATATAAGTTGGGGCCGTATAATGTGATTGATCAATTGATCAGGCTACCTCGAAAGTAAAAAAAAATAGCGCCCAAAGGAGCATTAACAAGACGACCGATTGATCGTACACAATTTACAAGCTGGAAGCTGACCTCGCTATGGAAGGAACCTACTACCTAGTTAGATTGCTAAACAGGAAATTACGTCCTACAGTACACCGCATAAGTTGTCCTTTGTGTTGGCTGATCAAGTTAAACAAAGAAATAACTAAGTAAAAGATATAAGAAAATAAAACCTAAAATTTTATCTGACATGACTATACAACAACTCCACAACCACTATCACCAAGACTACCACCGGCTTACAATCATTCATCCATATTGGTAGCTGGTCACCATCAATCACAGTACAGCATCATCATCCTTGGGGGCAGCAGCCATTCCTTCCTTCTACTTAATTACCACTTGCTTATCGGGGCCCAATCATCAGACATCTCGACCTTTTCCATTGCTAGCGCATCGTCTTTGCAATCTATCATCATCGGCGTACAAAACGAACGACGCCATTTACGCCTTCTGGGTCTAGCGTTGCCTTACATAACTCACCTTTTCAGAGCAACATCAAGGATAGCACAACTGAAGCGCACTGGCTAAATAAATCCATCGTGTTAGGACCCTGCACTAAGTGGGCACCGCAATTAAAAAACGACCGGCCGCCAGCCAACCCACACGAAGCCCTGCCCGCTGCCTAGCGCACCACCATAGACAAACAAGAGCTTGCTCATCCTGCCATCTTTCTATTTTCTTCCTCAGGTTCCCTCGTCGTCCCAGCTTCGGCTGCCTTGCCTTCTCTGCTCTACTCGCGCTTCTTTCTCTCTCATTTTCCCTGCTCACTATTTATCCGGATCTTCTTACGGAACATCATACCTACATATAACCCGCCGTTTGGTCGTTTAGCGTGTCCCTGTCGCTCAGCCACCTCTTGAAACCTAGGCCCCGTAGAATATTGTTGGCGGAGCGCCCCTTTACCTAATTTCCCTGCATATTTTTGCTGCCATTCTATCTCTGGCGCTTTGCGTGCTTTCGTGTGCGTGCGAGTGCAAGCCTTGATTGTTACTTCGTTTCTTTGTGTACGTCGTCTTTTGCGTATTGCAAATCTCTTTCAGAAATTTTCTCTCTTTCTTCTTTCGAAGTCACTGTGAGAATCCTGCTTTGCATCCAGGCAAACATCGCTGCTCCTCAATGCCGCTACTGCTCATGCGATAGCCTTCGACGGAGCATCCATTCTTTTGTATCCTAATCTTCTTTCTTCGTTTCTTTTTCTTGCTTTTTTGCAGCTGCTCGATCTACAATTGATATTCGCTGCGCTCTTAAATTCATTCTTTTGTCTAGCCTTTTCGCCGTGCGACGACTGTACAATTCTGCTGTCTCTGACAGAATCGCGGTTGCTCGGCGCGCCACTCGGCCGCCCGCCATCTCAATTTATCTCGCAATCTCATTTGCCAGTATAGCACATCGACTAAAATACCGAGCTATTATTACTTTCTTACTTTTACATACACACAAAATTATCGTTTACGAGCAAGTACGATGAGGATGTCGCGGCCGCGGCGATTGGCGCGGAGCCGCTGCACAATAACGACGACTACCTCGACAATATCGACTTTGCTCGCCATATCTTCATTAGCGTCTCTCACTAGCGCCTTGAACTTCACTCCCATATCACAACCAAACATCGATTTCTCAAAACTCGGCTCTGTTGGCATCGTTGGCGACTTTACTGGTGTCTCAATTTATGAATATGTCGGCCAATCAGAAAACCCTTTCACCACAAATGGCAGCGAGTCCATTATGGCCCAGCTGCCAAACAAAGCCTTCTCTTCGTTGCTCAAGACTGATGCTGTTGTGAGATCCATGTGCCAATTACCTAACTCGGAAATCATCGTTCTCGGTGGCGATTTTACTAGTCTTGACGGCAACAAAACGGAGAGCCTGGCTCTATTCGACCCTGATGCTGGCACTGTTATGCCTCTGGATGGCTTAGACGGCCAAGTCAACTCATTACTTTGCGACACCGACGGTAAGGTTTACATCGGCGGCAATTTTAAGACCAACGACTCCATGAACGCCATTACCTGGTCGCAAGATGACGGATTTCAAAACTTAGAGTTTGCCGGATTTAATGGCCCCGTCAACGCTATTGTTAAGACTTCATATAGCAATATCATCTTCGGCGGTGGCTTCACTGGCCTGGGAAATGCTTCTCTTCCTACTGAGCTTGATGGCCAGGCTATCAACCTTTCTAGCGGTAACATCACTTCCGAATCGACGACTACCAATACCACTTACTCCGACCCTACGAGCATCCTGTGCCGTGCCAACGATAGCACCAGCGGTGGCTGGCTCCTTGAAGACAACACTGCCGGTTACTGGAAAGCTGAGCTTGGATTTACCTTCCACCCCACCAAGCTTCGCCTGTGGAACACTAACGTCGATGGCCGTGGTACGAAGACATGGAGATTTACATCTTTGCCCTCAGGTGGTATTCTTAACATGACTTACCTTGATTCCTCGGGCACCAACATGTCGTGCACTAGTGAATGCCCATTGTCCAGTAACTCAAGTGACTACCAAGATTTCCACTTTGTTAATAACGTTGGTATGGCATCTTTCAGAGTAGATATCTCGGCTTGGTATGGTAATGGTGGTGGCCTTAACGGCATCGAGCTTTTCCAAGACGATATCACCGCTTATGCCATCAATGATTTCAATGAGCCTAGCTGCATTATCTCTTCGACAACTGTTTCCAAATCTGCCACTTCCGGAACCTGGGTCACTACATCCTCTGGGTCGAGCGACTCCAATTATCTGACCACCACTGTATCTTCCAACGATAATAGTTCCGTAACCTTCTACCCGGATATTAGAGAAACCGGTAACTATACCGTCAACGTCTACACTCCTGGATGCATCCAGGATGGCACTTGTGATACCCGTGGCCAAGTTAACATCACTGGTCATATGACTTCTAACGATGAAGTCTCTTTCACTACTTCTTTGTACCAAACCAACAACTACGACAAGTATGACCAAATCTATTTCGGATACATCGATACAAGCAGTTCGTCCTTCCGCCCAAGCGTGACTCTGACCGCTCTCGATGGCCAACCATTGGACTCGCAGACTGTTGTTGCCCAGCGTGTTGGTTTTATCCTAATTAACTCCACTGGCGGCCTGAATGGTCTATATGAGTTTGACCCCAATGCGACTACTACTGAATTGCATGACTTCGAGTCCTCTGCTATCGATCAGCTGGGCTCAAGCTTCGACAGCGGCTCTGCCGTATCTGATCTTGCTATTATTGGTGATATCCTCTATGTATCTGGAAACTTCTCTTCATCAACCATGAAGAACATAGCCGCTATTGATACCACCTCCGAAAACATCACTACCCTTGATGGTGGTGTCAATGGAGAGGTCGTAGCTATGGAGATCGAGGGTACCTCTCTCTATGTCGGTGGCTCTTTCAGCAGCTCTTCTAGTGATGACAACAGTCTTTCTAATGTCGGTGTATTTGATACTTCTTCAAATACTTGGTTGCCACTGGGCGCTGGTGTTAATGGTCCTGTTGACTACGTTGTTGCCTTTGATATCATGCTAGGCAATTCGAGCACAGATAGAGTGATTGCCTTTACTGGTAGTTTCAATCAGTGTGCTGCATTTGATGACTATCTTGCCACAGAGGTTGATGGCCTAGCTATCTGGGTACCATCTGCTAGCAACTGGATTCAGAACATTGTTGGATACCCCCGTTACAACGGTATCATTACAGCTTCGGTCAACATGACCGGTATAGGTTCTTTTGTCGCTGGATCTGTTTCATCATCTTCCATTGGCGCATCTGGTGCTGCGACGTTTACCAATGGCAGCCTCGGTGGCCTTCCCATCCACATCCTGAACGGAACCTCAACCACTACTTACTCAACTAGCAACACGACAACCAAGCGCGCTGCCCTGGACAACGCACAGTCTTCAGGTGTCGTTACTGGACTATTCTACTCCAATGTTACTCACAACCTAACCATTCTTGCTGGCCACTTTACGGCTGCTGCTACCAATGGTTCATCTGTCCAGAACCTAGTGATCATCGACAACAACAACGAGGCTATCACTGGTCTCGGTAATGAAATTGATGATAGCTCTGTATTTTCTACAATGGACTTCTCAGGTACTACTCTGCTTGCCGGTGGTCGTATCACTGGCACTATTGGTGATGATACCATCGCTGGCTTGGTCTCGTATGACGTTAGTACTGGAGCTTTCACTCCAAGCCAGCCTCCTGCCCTCAATGGCACCAATATGACCGTCACATCTGTTTCTGCCCGGCCTAATTCGCAGGAAGTCTATGTTGGTGGTACTTTTGATAGCGCTGGTAGTCTTCCATGTCCTGGTGTGTGCATGTGGGATGTTTCCGGCTCACAGTGGAACCAGCCCGGCATTACGCTCAAAGGCTCTGCCTACTCCATGCTATGGAAATCTGACAGCATGTTGCTAGTTGGAGGCTCCCTCCGTGTCAACGATACCACTAACACGTCGCTTGCCATCTACAATGCTGATACTGTTGCTTGGGATGTGTTTGCCGATGCTGATTCAAAGCTTCCAGGCCCTGTATCACTTCTAACTGCTGGCTCTAATGATGTCTCAGAGGTATGGGTTGCCGGCTACTACAATACGGACAATTCAATCTTCCTGATGAAATGGGATGGCAGTGGTTGGCTATCTACGTCGCCCACGGACATTCTAGCTGGTTCTAAGCTTACTAGCCTCCAGGTCTTCGCAACCACTGAGAAGCATGATAGTAGTGAGACATTGGACCAGAAGCAGGTGCTTGTGATCACGGGTGCCTTGAACATTCGCAATTTCGGCCCCGCCTCTGCTGTTGTATTCGACGGCACGGAATTCACCCCTTACCTCTTGTCGATTGGAAGCGATAACAACGTGGGAAGTATATCCCGCATCTTTGTTGAGAACGACAATTTCTTCAAATCTAGTGGTGAGTTACTCCTTTGTCTCTTTCCATTAACAGCTTTCATTTATGTACTAACAATGGCACCCATAGGTTCCGAAATGCGTGTTGTATTTGTAGTGCTCATCGGCATGGCCATATCGCTAGGTCTTGTTCTGGTTATTGTTGCCGCCGGCGTCCTACTGGACCACATGCGTAAGAAGCGTGAGGGCTACGTTCCGGCGCCGACTGCCATGTTTGACCGCGGCAGTGGACTGCAGCGAATCCCGCCACAACAGCTATTGGAGTTCCTAGAGCGCGGCGGATCAGCGGCGCCCCGAGTATGATAAGTGGTGTGTATCTTTAATTAGTTGAACGCTCCTTATTCAGCTTTTAACCTTGCGATACTATTCAATCCAATCTGCTCGTGGCACCAGACGAAAATACCACTAATTAAAAAGACAACACGCTTACATATCATCACGATTGCTTTCATCAGCAACTCAGGCACATAAGCTTCTGGGGCGGGCCTTGTTATCACGGACTTTTGTTTTTCTTTTCTTTTTCGGGACAGATATCCTACACTTCATTATCTTTTTCACAAGCGACATCGGCGTTTTTCTTTTCATTTCTTTCTGTTTCGCCCCATTCATACAAACGCACTTATCTTATTTTTTTTTGGGCTTGTTGTTTCTGCTTTCATTTTTGGCGAATGGCGATCACGATACCAGTCAGAGCAAGGCGGCTCTTGCACTCCGGCATTTCATTTTTTCTCTTCATTTTATCCTCATTATTATTCCTTTTCTTCTTTTCGTCTTGCAACCCATAATCCAACTAAAGTTGGACATGGACTTGTAGCCTTTCTTGACGAGTTATGATACTTTTTTTTTCTTCTTATCCAAGTTCTTCCTTTCTTTCACAATCTGGCTATCAACGGATCCTTATTACTAAGGATATTAGCCAAGGACCTCTTTCTCTCCTTTGTCTCTTTACTACCCTTCACTATTTGCTACTTATTAGAAGCGGCTTTCCAAGTGACCTTAATTCTCACCCTTCTTCCCCCTCCATGGATATTTAGATAGAGAACAGTTTCTTTCTGTTCGCTTGTTTGCCGATAAATCTTGTACAGGCGCTTGATCTATGGGGTCTTTTCTTTTTTCTTCCGTTTCTAATGTTTAAGTTACAATCTTCCCTTTTTCCACATTTCTTGTGACGTTTTTTGTGTCCCATGGCGAGATGTTTCTGATGTGCTTTATTTTATCATGTTATGTGACTTTGGTGTGATTTTGATTTGATTTGACTTCCATGCTTGTTTAGTTAGTAGTCTTCAGTAGATATATTACTAATTTTTATTTTTCATTGTGTAAATTACCTGAAGCTGTTGCTATCAAACTTCCGGTGTAACAATGAGTGTCCTCGAAGTGGTATCAATCTAGGCGACTTATATAGTGACGAATCTTCACCTGATGCTGGCTATAGTCAACGATTCTATGCCCTTACTTCATTGTAACCACTAGCTTATATTGTTGCATGTACATGTATCAATAGCTGTATTCTCATCACAGTATCACGAGTATTACGACAAGTTGTGGCTTTGGAGGCAAGATACAAGAAGGAATGCCACTGTTTAGGTAGCTCTCTATAGACAACAAGTCCGAATTCTCCGGTATGGGTGAAGACCCTTTGTTTCGTAGTGTGCCGACTTTCTGTTTTCTAAGTGGCTGCATTGGCATCATATCACATATGCATGCAGATATGTATGCACTGTACATATATATTGTCTTGTGCAATGAATTAGCCACAGAGAAGTCAGCTGGAGAGAGCAAAATGGGAGGCGAAGGAGGAGAATGGGTGTAGAGACATTGACTGGCTCGGCTTCGGACTTGACTGTACAGTGGGCATCAGTAAGACTGCAATAAAAGCAAGTATGTGATATCATATTGGGCTAAGCAAGCTAGATGAGCATGAGAAGGGGGAAGGGGGGCGTGTATATCAGGCAGTGAGACAAAAACTGGAAAGTATATTCCAAATTGGGCTAAAAGACAGATTAGGTATCTAGACAGATTAAGGAATTATCCTCTGAAGAAGACTTGAAGACACTAAGATAGTAAGAGGGGTGAAGCTGCAACTGTTGGACGACTTCGCCATGCTTGGTGAGGATGGAATATCCAACTATGAATAGACACGCCTGTTATATTACTCAACAACTTATCACAGAGATATATATATAGAGAGAGGAAGGAGATAAGCAGGACAAGCTACCGAGTATAGATATGCCTTTCTAACCTAACAGAATAGTACCATGACATATATTCACGAATATCAGGATGAATAGCAGATGTCTAAAGTTATATTAAACGCAATGTAGCTGACGTGACATGGCTAGGCTGCCGCTCCAGATACTGACATACCGACAAAGGACTTGGATAGGGGGAAGAGCTTGCTAGCAGAATTACTGGTGCCTATCGCGGTATCTGTCTTTGTGCCTCTTTTAGGCCAGTCCACTCGGGAGCGGGGCTGTAAGCGAGAGAAAGAAAGTCATCGAGAGAGACCTTTGTCTTTCTTGTATCTTGTAACAATAGAAACAAGAGGAAACATGACATGTGCAGAGAATCTCAAATAATGGAACAGACTAACGGGAAGTGGCAGGACTCAGATCTGTGCTAGTATATTTTCTTCCTGTTCTTTCTCGTTGTCATTGTAATCGAGCTTTGGAGAACGCAGTACAAAGTGACATTTGGAGATGTAGAGTATATTCTCCCGAAGAGCAAAATAAGGAATACACCGGTGAGTCCGGAAGAGAAGGCGGAGTAAAGGAAAGATACTAGTGATAAAAAGTTACGTATAGAGGCAAAAGGAAACTACCGCCTCGCCTAGGGCTCTATGTGAGCAGACATCATGGTACAGACATAGCTGGCACTCAACTGCTGAGCGGGTGCAAGGCTTGCAGTATGCACATAGACAAAGGGCTACAATGACAAGCGCTGTAGCAGGCATAAAATGAAAGCCACTCTATACTGCGGTAGGCGCTAGCCTGGGCTTTTGGAGTGGGGGAAGTGAGAGAGAAAGAGAAGTAGGAGGAGGCGGAGAATCAGGAAGTCAGAGAATAAGCAGGGGAAGGCAAGACAAGAGAAGTGAAGGGTACGTAGGGCTTCTACAGACATTATTCACTTGGTAGTACATAAAGAGAGGAAGAAGAAAGAAAAAGAAGGGAGAGGAAGGGTTGGTCGGGGAAGACGGGGGGCTACTATTGATGGGGAAGAAATTATACAGAACAGAAGAGAAAATACTGCGTAAAGAACTAGTTACCAAGAAAAGGAAACAAAAGGAAGAAGAGGAGCGGGACCAAGAATGGAATGAGGGAAAGGAGCGAAGGACACGGGAGCCCCAAGATCTCGCTAAGACAGAGTTGTCTCTTTCATGCTTTGGCTTACTCTCGTTTCTGTTCCCCGCCATACAAATTCGTTGTTAGTGCTCTCAAGACAAATACAGCAGCAGGTAAGCTTGCCACTCCGGAATACAGCTGGCACGAATAATGCGGCTGCAGTTCCCTTAGTCCGATAACACCGATTTGTATCACACTAACTGACACTTGAGGAAGGATTTCTCAGCTATCACGGATTCAACACTTGACCAAAATTTCTCCTCTGGCTGTTCTGATACGGTATTGAACTGATGCTTTGGCTATGCAAAAATGAGAAGGGTAGGAGGGCCCGGTAGCTACGGAGTACTAGCAGAGTTGGTTTAGCTAGGGCTTTAACCCAACGGCTGCCTGGACTAAGGTCGGCAAGACAATAAAGCCGTGTCTATGTGTCTACTTATGGTGTACGTTTTGTGGCCATAGTTAGAAACCACAGGGCGTGTTGATATAGTATGCCTTGGGCCATTCTAGCGCTACTCACTCACCTACCAATTACAACAAGGAAGCCTATGCTGGCCGCCAGCTACTAGCTCATAATAGCAGCCTATAGGTGTAAGTTTGCAAGTTAACCTGAGGGGGCTATGACCATTGCCTATGGGTTGTCATTTGTGATACTCTGCAGGCTACTTACCGTCGAAGCTGAGACGACTGTGGCCGGGTATAGAGGGGTGGCTAGATGGATGACAGGGCCAACTTTCAATCAGGCTATCGCTATTGTTACGGCCACTGTCACTGTTAGTCTCGCCGAGATCACAAGAGTTGCACATGTGAGCTTATCATCGTCGTGTCTATTATCTGAGCCAGCGCCTTTGTATACTTAGCCTAGCAAGCAGCTTCTCAGCTGATCTTAACCTTCCTTCTTCTTCTGGAGGGTGTGAAGAAAATATATTCATCAAAAGAGAAGGAAGGTTACTTGGATGTCTTCCTACAGTCACACCGTCTAGGAAGTCGATCGTCTTGTGATTGATGGGCAGACACAGCGTATTCTGATATTCGAGTACAAGTGCCTTATGTATACTCTAGCAGTGAGTCAGTATCTGTGTATAGCTATGTGTACATTGATGCAAACCTATAAGAGAGGGTGTATACATACATGTACGTGTGTGGTCACCAGACCAAGAGCGACGGCTAACTACAGCATATATCAGTCTCATTTTCTGTCTTCCGCGAGCCTTCTCATCAGCGTCAAGGGGGGGAAGGGGGTGGGGTGTATATATGAGGCGAAGTCGACAACTACAATATCCGTGGCTGCTAAAGCTTTTAGTTCTAAGCACAAAACGCTATGAATGCTGTCCTGCTAACTGTAAGGCCGGAAACGGGCTTAAAGGACCTAGCTGAACATGAGTAGAATGGTATAGAATCGTCACATATGTCGTGTCTACTCATACCTTGTATCCGAGCCTATACTCCGGGTAATAGAAGCGTTATACTGACGTTAATTGGTGGGCAACATTGATTAGTTACTACGGATGAGGGTGTGTACTCTAACAATTGTCATAATATGACAGACGGGCTAGAAGAAGGAAGGAAGTGCGGACTTTCGAAGCACAAGCGAAGGCTCATCTATGAAGTCTTGATCGGGTGATCACGAAAACAGAAGCGGGGAGAGAGGAAGGAGATGGCATATTTTGGAGTGCACCACTATAGCATATCTATACTCTTATCTGAGCCTTACATAGACATTTGAGGGCACTTGAAGCAGATAATATCAGCTCGGGATCGATGCCATCTCTGCTTGCCAAGACCTTCCAAAGAATTTTTAACAGTGGATGAACACCGAGCTGCAGCCAAGACTAGACCAGTAAGAGTAGAAAAGGACGAGATATCCATCGACGATTCTTCAGTGTACATGAAGATGGGGAGCCCATAGATCGTTAGGCACATGGACCATAAAAAGGGAGAAAGACAAATTTTGAAGGTACCGAGGGTTATATATTACCTTCTAAGAGGTATGGATAAGCCATAGGACGCCCCCCTTTTGTACTCGGCGAGTATCTGTTGAGTGGCAGGTTATCTTCTCGGTCTTCTTGCTCTATCAAAAAGACACCGACTGTATGATAGGGTATCCTCTTGCCGCCAAGAGGAAAAGAGAAAATCTATGTCTGTCTAATCTTACAAGTATCCTCCTATCCTCCTATCTACAATGTCAATACTAGCAGAGAACCGGCCATCGTCTTTAGCATAGTTACCAAAAAGCTCGCATCTAGGTTGTTGATCTGACGATCGTAAATGTCTAATTTTCTCTCCGGTTGTGTACTTTGTAGCCAGCTGGAAGAACCGAATGGCACTATGACGATAAGCCAAGAAAGGCAAAGATATAGCAGGGGGGAAGGCCGACAAGAGACCTAGGCAGGCAGGCAAAGCTTCTGATATCGACGAGAGCAACTCATTTACAGATATCGTCGACGACGGCCATAATGAACGAACACTGGCTCTTTCTGTCTTGGCTAAGATTACGCCAGACGCGTTGAAGGGGAATTTGCAGTCAAGTATGCCTGCCCGTGCCTTGACATCACAAATAGTCCATATCAAACTACACATAGTATCATGAAGTTTAGGCGCCAAGACCGAGTCGAATTACAGCTTACAGCTAGCTACTAGTATTCACAATATCTCTTCTCTTTTATTTTTGCCAACTAGTGTCAAGAAATGTTTCCACTACTATTTAAGGCCCTTGTTCTTCACCAGATGGAATGTATACTAGGTTCAGACGATCTGTCAAAGTTCGCTGTGACGATGAGGATCGACACTCTCTGTTCCGGTGGGAGAGGTATAAACAAGCAATAGAGGCTGAAAATCAAGCAGCCTGCAAATTTATGGAAAATCAAAGACTAAGAGACAGCATTTTGAAAGGAAATCTTCACTAGTTAGCAGAGAGAGCAATGGTAAGATCCGAGGACACAAGCCAACAAACGAATAAGAGAAACAAATGTCACTGAAAGACAATCTTTTGTTCGGGTATTCACAAGATCGACCGCTAAAGGCGCCATGGCTTAAGTCTTTTTTTATTTTTCGGGCCACTTAACGTTCTATCTGGGTCTCTACGAGAGCACTCACTAATGCAGCATTTAAGCTCTATAGAGAAAAAAATGATCAGCTCAAGATCAGCAGAGGAAAAGACTAGCAAAGGCGCCTACTCGCCGGAGCTTTTTGAGGGGGCGGGCGGGGGAAGGTAAACGACAACACCTACGATATTCCTGTCCCTTGTCTCTTTCTCTTTCTGTCTATCGAGGCTAACAATTAGCCAACATACGCGCTGGCGCGCTGTTCATAGCAAAGAATGACAAAAAAATCTTTTTTTTCTTTCTATTCTTTGCTCTACTGAGATGTTCCAGCCCAGCCTCCCCTCTTTATGAGATTTTCCCTCTTTTGCTACAGGCTCGCATCTTGCGCTTCTCGAAAGTACTTATACTTAAATATTGATGCAGATATTGGGCGGTAGTAGATGGGTAAATAGATTGGTCAGATGCAGTTCGTCCTTCCCTCAGCCTACCTCCAACATCTTTGCAAGCACACCCACAAGAGCGCCCTATAACAGCTCTAAGTAGCCCTGCTAATTCGGTATATAGTCAAATAGTTTATGTCCTTAATGTGGACGGCAAGTGGCGCTGATCTTGATCAAAGTAGTAATAGTAGTAGGTTAGTGGTAGTAGCCGGGATTCAGGTGCCTGATCTTCTAGGCCCAAACAGCCGCAAATAAAAGCAGGAGTTGGCAGCCCTTTCAACAGCAACGGGCTACACTCCTCTTGGATGTATTTAAGAAGCATTTTCATCTTCTGATGGTTGATTTGCGTTTGAGTTCCAAAGCGTTGGGATATATGTATTTTCTACTATTCTCACGGACAGCCGCAGAAAAAAAACTCCATGCAAGAGAATACTTATAGGCATATTATTTGGGAAGCTTTAGTATTTAGTATATTCAATAAGCATGTTAGTATACTAGAGAACTAGTCTATGAGAGCGTCAGTGTATACTCCTAGCTCGCAGTTGTGACATCATGTGTAAGCTTTACGGACATGATATCATATATCAGGCTGTCCGTCTATACCATTACAGCATTAAAATGTGCCACTAGCATCATTAATAGGCCATTGATGAGAGTTGCTTCAGCTCGAGATGCCATGAGAACTTGAGTATCAGAGTTCTTCTATTGCATGGCGTATTGCTATATTGATACACCAAACACGGAATGCCTGCTCAGCTGTTGTCGTTGATGTTCCTCTTAGCATTAGTCTCGATAGCCAATGTACTGCAAGCACTAATGACCAGGGAATAAGGGAGTGCCGGATGGCAGTGCAGAGGTGACGTGACGTTTATGATAATCTCAAAAATCAATAGCCTATAGTATGTATGTAAGATACTTTGCATGCAACAAGACGTAACATATGGCAAAGGGAATCTAGTTTGTTAGCAAAGCACTTGAGAGAAATATAGAGGGATAAAGAAACGCCAAGCGAGCCTGCAGGGCAAGGGGAATGAGGCAAGATCAAGAGAGAATAGACGACGATATGTACTAAGAGAGTTTCTTCCGGCAAGAGGAATACTGAAGGAGCAGAAACAACAATGTCTCTTTCTCTGATCCCCCGTATTTCGCTCTATAGTTGCTCACTAGCTTTCAACCTCTTTTCTCGGACTCTAAGACAAGCTTGTTAGGGTACAAGGGTGGCACTACTACTTACTACAAGATAGAATATCAGACAAAGAGAAACATGGTATCGCTCTAAGATGTAAAACAGCAAGAATCTACAGTAGATGTGCTATTGTAACAGAAGCAGATATACGTGCCAGCTATAGACTCCAGAGCAAAAGCAGTAGTACTAATACTTGGTACCGAGTACATGCGACTCTTCTCCACAGAGATGATGTCTTTCTATGCCGCAGAATTTTTTCTTTCCTTTTTCTCTTTTAATATCTCTGTGTTGCCTCTTGTTTTCCATTAACGGCCGCCGACATGCAGGCGACATGTAGTCTACATACATCTCATCCACTAGTTTTCACATAATAGTCACGGTAGCGTCGCTTTGTGTGTCTAAGTGTGGGTGGCAGAGTGACACTAATAAGACTAACTAGCAGGAAGTAAAAGGTGACCAAATAATGATGAAGGCATTGGGATTTAAGAAGGACACACAGTAGCAAGAGACTAAAAGTATGTGTACTATACTTTTAGCCCACTGAGAAGAAAGGAAGGGAATAAAACAAAGGAGAAAAATGAACGGGGTGTTCATGGAGGCCTGAGGCAAAGTACTCGGCGTACCGCTTTCAAAGTAGACATATCGTTTCTCAACCCAGTCAGCCCTTGTCTTTTTATCGAGTCTTTCGTCCCTCTGTATGGTCATTGGCGACAGTAATGACTAGAAGATACTAGACTTGACGTCAGACCATAACTGATAGCCAATATTGCCGCTTCTTTCTGCTGTGGCTTTGCAAGTAGCTTTACAATAGCGTAGTCATAAGACCCATGGCCAACTTCGCAGTATTTGCGGCGCCGATAGACTATTGATGTAACCACATGTAATATAAGAAATAATGGCAATATAAAGCTAAAGATAAGAGGGCATTGACACTACTCGGCACTGGCTAACTGGCTTTATAGCCAGTAGTATTGACGGGATTACAGCAGCCGATACAAGGCCGGGTGAAGTTATACAGCCCGAAACAGTATTGAGTGCCACTGACCCAAGCTTTGGTCCTGCGCTTAATATGTAGAAAAGAGGGTGCCTACATCATGAGAGTGTAGGAAGGAAACGAAACAAATGCCTTTGTTCTTCTATGTTTTGCGTGATTCCTGTCTGACAATCAAATTAAACAACTCATAGCTACCTTGAATGTCAAACTAGACATATGTGAAGAGCAGAGCCCAGAGTTAAAGGCAAGTGACAGACAAGGCAACCGTTTCCCTAGCTGTTTTTTTTTTCTCAACTTATTTCTCAATTTTATATTGTCGACTTTTTCTTCAATTAAAAATTCATATAACAAGAGAAAGGCCAAGGTGACCGGAAAATGATGATAGAGAGTGAGGGAAGAAACAATTTTTCTCAAAGACAAAAAGCCCGTTGATGGATGGGTGGGCAGGTTGGCTCAAACTAGTTGACCAGCCAGCTAGACGAGAGAAGAAGGGGAATAGCGGTGACAAAATGAAAAGAAAGAACATAAAAACAAGACATTATATTTACACATATCAAGTCTATATGGCCAACCAAGACTGAGCCAGGACTGGCTCTGTTGGACAGGCGTGTGCATTGGCCTTGCATCAAGCGTACACACAGGTCACTCCATAACTGAAGGAGAAATATATCAACTTACTCGCCTCTATGGAACATAAGCCGTATTGCTGTTTATTACCGTCGTAGTAGGGCACTGGGAGGAGTATGACTATCAAATATGGAAACGGATGGGAGTGCATGAAGACACTAGAGGGTGGGAAGGGATATATCAAAGAGGAAGTTGTCCTAATGAGGCAAGGTGACAAGAAGGGAAACTACAAATTGGGATGTTGGATATGAAGGAGGGGCAGGTGGTGGATATCTTAGGAGAGAAAAGGCCGAGGAGTGTGGGCTAAGAAAAGAAAAGAGAGAATAAATAGAGAGATACAAACCGAGAAATATAGCCAGGCTCGAATAGTAAGAGCAATGCCCTGGCCATACACAGTAGTATGCGTCCTGATAGGAGCCCATTAGACGACACCAAGAAGCAGCCTATCTTTTGAACATAATACAGAAGCCAGCTATAAAAAAGTAGCACAATGGAACTAGGACTAAGAAAGCTAGCTAGCTGTCTGGCCTAGGCGTGATAATTATCTCGGATAAACCACGAAGACCGTGAATAGCTTTCTTCTCTTTCTTCTTCTTAGTTCCTCGAGAAGAGCGGGAGAAGGTATAAACAAACCCAAGAGATAGAGAATAATGGAACTAGAGCCAAATCGCCGTCGCTTCAGCTCCTACCGCGCAGGCAAAGGAACTCGGTGAAAGACAACACGCTGGTAGTTGCAGTTTCTATCTCGATGGATAGACAACGCCATGGGTAAAGGCATGTATCTATCTGTGTATGTATTATGGACGGCTGGGGAGGAAGGGAAGGAGGGGGGATTCGGGGATAATGGAGAGGCGTGTGTTGGAGATAAAATAAATAGAGAGAAAGAGGCTATGATATGATGTGATATGAGCAACGAGATCCCGACTACTGCTTCCACTTCTATCGATCCAGCAGAGAGAGACTATGGCTCGGCCCCATAAATGGAACTCCAGGATCTACCTCTAGATTAAGTCGTATGCTTATTCTCATGGGAGGCGAGTCTATATTCGATACCAAGTATCTGATACCGAGTTATTCTATGCCTGGGACAGCGCCGAAATCAGGAATCTATCGTAGAGGGAGGGGCTGTGGTCGAGCTTCTGGAGGCTGGCAGAGGAACTGCGATCTTTCGAGGCCATCCGACGTTGCAATAACAGTGTTGAGGATATATAGCAGACGGCAAAGGTCAGGAGACCCAGAAAGAAAAAGAAGAAGGGAAAGACAAAGAAGAGGAGCAGTCTGGGAGGGAAAAAATGGCTGGATAAGCAGAACCCAAAGCGCTATTGTTACTACGCTTATTGACGATCTTTTTCCGTCCTTGTTTATTATTTTTTGGCTATAGCAAAGATCAAGTTGCAGCGCTGCTACTCTTGTTTTTTACATGATATTTCCTATTATTAAATATGCTTTCTACTATGATTGCCGCCTTTTCTCCTCGCAGATCACTTAAAAAATAAATACATCATTTATACAAGATGATGAAAGAGTGAGAGAAAAATATATTATATAAAAAGAAAAGACCTTTGGGCTTTTTCGTTTATTTAGAACCCTAGAAATTGGCAGCCAGTCTATGTTTTTCTCAGCGGAAACAAAATGCACCAAAGTGCCTAGAACCCTGGACAAATAACACAAAGTAGTAGTAGTGGTAGTAGAAGCTAGAAAGTCAAGATATATAGCCAAAATTTTACGGGTTAACCCGTCGATCACTTGTCCCTTATTCTTACGTCTTCTAGCTGTATCTTTCAACAAGTGACAGTACTTGGGATTCATTTTTTCTTCATTTCTTACTTTTCTCATTTCGACGCTACTATTGCAGACTGTATTGGTGGAATCTGTATATTCTACCCTAGTTGTAACCCTAACGCTTGTATATAATCTGCTTAAACATGATCTGCGCTATATTGGACGAGAACTTGCGGATCATATTGAAATAGTATTACCGCCTAGTATATTTAGATTGGAACTTATAAGAAATAACGAGCAGAAAAATACGAGAGCAATTACGAGGGAAAAAAAAGTACAGATTTGTCTGTCTAATAATTCATGCCGCAAGAAAGAACAACATTACCTAGTACAGAAATACCGCCTACACTTGATTTATATATATATATATTTTTCTTCTCCTTAGAATATAACATAATGATATCATGAGAACTTTGCAGCGTCAAAGAGGTTAACAGCAACTCAGTCTTGGCATTTCATTGTAAAAGCAGAAGCACAATCTCACGCCCGTCGTCTGGACGTCAAGATCTTAGTATGGTCATTGTAAGTAGAAATACCACGCCCCATCTCGGTCTTCTAGCATTATCTGCTTCTGGAAAGCACAAGAGGCGGTCCGGATGATATCCGTCGTTGCTCCGGGACGTTTAGCCCGGTCACCAGGCATTGGCCGAAGGCTTTTTCTTAGTGTATCTGGCAATTCATAGTTTCCATTCCTGCTAACCACAGATAAGGGGAAAGTAGTGGTCATAAAATGAATGCTTGGAACTACTTAGTAATAAGACTACCCAAATGTAGACAATGTGTATGCATAGCTTGCTTCCGTGCTGTCATCTCGGCCTTTCCCCTCATTTGCTCAGAATCACTAGTGAGATAATAGCTAGCTAGAGCCCTTCTCTATACAGAGAAGCCAGCTCCTCTGGTGGCCGTAGCGAGCCTGGAAATTTCCCTGGTATTCTGGATAGGGCTAAAGCATACATACAAGTGTCACGTATCGCTATGTCATGTTATGTAATGTAGATGCGTAGCTGAAGAAGGTCAACCAGATGGAACGGAAGGAGTGGATTAAGCGGCAGCTGGAAGTGAAGCTGTCTACTAGTGACTTCTCTTATAATCAATTTTGGCATATGCAGATCCCTGCGTATTTCTCTGCTTGGCAAGACTAAAGAAAGAGGGGGGGGGGGATCTCTTTGACACCGCTTCCTTTTTGGTATGACTTTTACTTGCTAAACATGGTTTTCTTCGCATCCTAAGCATCGAGACTTGCCTTGTTTGAACATACTATCTCGAAGAATACACGCTACTAAAGTAATCACGAACTCACTCAATACCTACTTGTTTTGTATCAATGTATTAAATTATAGCACGTAGAACCCAACCACCGCTTGACCGCCCTTTCCCACAGAAGAAAGTCAAGCGTGAGAATGGGTCTTGGCATTTCCTGATGGTTGTATCTTGATATGCTTAGTAAGTTATCCAAAGACAGCCTATTTCTCAAGCAGAAACAGCCAAAAGTAAAGGCGTTACTAAAGGGGGAGACATGCTAATATCAGCAAGTGAAGAAGCTGATTCTAGGGCACAGCACTTGTTGAAGTCTTGGCAGCTGCGACTTTTGGAGCTTTTTGTTGGTATTGGGCGGCCACCCGAGGAAAGATATCATGAAGTTTAGGAAAAACGCCATTGCCAAGACTTGAAATAGGCTTGACTAAGGGCAATAGTAACAGTAACAGTCAAATCTTCCGATGTTTTCTATTGGGTTGACTAGTAAAGATTACCCTGCCAGCAGATTATAAGTGGCTGTTGGACTGACAGTGCAATCAAGAACAAGTCTTGGCGCTATTATTATATATTCATGGTATTCAGCCTCACATGCCTGAAGCGGGACTATCACTTTATATGCAATAGTAATACTTGGCTGTATATGTACACACTTGTGGCATGAGACGAAAAACAAGGAGATCACGCCGATATATAGAAACGAGTAAAAAATTTTGGTATCTTGTGTTTACTGCATCCAACACGACGCCGATATTATGTCTAGTACAAGTTATACGCAAAGTATATTCGCAGAATAGACAAGAACGGTGAGCCGCTAGTGTCATGCACAGATCGGCGCTGACTGGCAATTAGAGTGTGACTTGATATTTCCAGATCGGCTACATGAAAAAAAAGCAACAACAAGAAAGCAAGGCAAGGAATAGGCTAGCTCAGCGCTAAAAGGAGAATCAATCAAGCTCGATGAGAGGCCGATACATAGACTCGGTGATCGCCTGCTTAATCTATTGTGTAGTAGCCATAACCAGCGTCCAAGTTCTTCTTCTAACTTGCCTGGCTCCTTCTTGCACCGCTGCCACTAACGTGGCCGTCAAGCCCATCACTATCCTGCTATTATCTGTCTATATATGTGACTGTTTATCTAGGATATAGAAGCTAGCATATGTTGGAATCGTGGCTTAGTCTGCCTAATACGATCAATATGGGAAGTAGCTGCATGAAGCTATACACGCTTTGGACCGGGTGGAGAGAAACCAGAGCAGGATGGACGGCAATATATACTCTAGAAATCAGAGAAAAAAGAGAATTAGGAAGTCCTATCCCAAGAAATTCTGAAACTGTCAGTCCGGAGCTACTAGCAGATGACGACCCGGGACACCGGACTCAAGGAGGATCCTCCCAGGCGTCAAGGCTTCTTTAGCTCAGATAAGCTTTAAAGACGGAGCCTCGGAAGCAAGACCATGGTATTGGTATCTTTATAGGTGAGATATAATCTGTATAATCTGTCTAGTTGGGNGGGGGGGGGGGGGGCAATATAAGGACGACTCTATACGGGGTATTGACTTTGAGATAGCCAGACGAAAGATTAGCATCTTCGACCTTGGTCAAAATGAAGCACGAGCTAGCAGACGCATAATATAAACACATATTAAAGCATGTACATATATGATTGCGCTTGTGCTCTCTTCAAGAAAATCACCTAGCCACATGTTTGGACTCGGGGTTTTTGATCCCGCCGCCAACAGCAAGAACACTTCGTGCATCGGGACATATGAACATGCACGCTTAGCACGATGTTTACAACCTTGACTAAAGTGGTAGTTGGATCCTATCCTGGGCCTATTGGAATCGATCCACCTTGAGCTTCTATTCGTTCTGTCCAAAGACACATATACTAAGTTGATAGATGGTGCGCGTGTATCTGCAGGTAGGATCTCTCTTTCTCTCACTCGCTATGTATAGCATGTTAAAGAAGGATAATACATGACCGGGACGAGACCACGCAGTTGAATAAATTACTCTTCTTAGTAGTTTTCCTATGCTTTAGTGCTCTTTTTTTCTGAAGGACGGCCTGCATTCAGCGAGGGAGCAGGGGAATTGGAATTGCGACCAACACATACTTGTCTATATTATCTCTAAAAGGCTGGGGATAGGGCTAAGAGTGACGTCCGGCGCCGACTCAGAGTGGTCTCGGACAACATATAAGTGAAGTAAGGAGAGCTATAACTAGTTACTGTGCACTGATATTTGCCTTCATATAAGCTCTGAATGTACGCAAACTGGCTCAGAAGGTCTTATAGAACTAGAGACTAATAATACACTAGCTACTACCTAGCTGACGTGGACAGTTAGCAACAAAACAGAAACGAAAAAGAAAACAATGGGTCCAGGGTAGAGTTTCCGTATGCGGCAATTCTTCTTGAGCTGATGTGATTTAATCCTGTCTCGTTTTTCTGAGTGTGTATGTCTCTCTCTCTGTTCGTCGATACGGGCCTCTCTTCTCTCCCTTGACCTGGCCCACATTGATATATACTACCAAGAACTTACTAGTCCTGTACTTTGATGTAAGTGAGTAGCATTGTAAGGAACTCTACTTGCATCTTGTTGAGGCGTGCAATAAGAAGACAGCAAGTTAGCCGGCATATTTCATATATTGATTATAATGGGCCTTAAGATCTGGCTACGACAAACAGGGATCTTACTATGTAGCTGCAGCTACGTTGACAAAAGTGAGCGGTCTATAGAATTAGGCTTGATATAGGACAAGGGTCAAGCTACAGCGTATCAATCAGCTCTATGGTAAGACGTGGTTGTTTGTTTGTTTGTCTGTCTGCTAAGACAGGAGGACCCTTTTCTTCTTCTATATTTCTCGGCATGAAAAAGGTCAGTGCTTCTCGTGCCCTGAAAGACACACCCCAAAGGGACAAGGGTCGACTGCTATATATCTCTCTCTGTACGGGTCTTTGACGTTGCTTGCTTAGGCGAAGAAAAAGCTATAGTAGCAATTGCACTGGATAAATGCGTTATTCTGGGAAGCCCTACTATTTCTCAACGTCGGTTTGCTCGCATGAACATACGTTTCAGAGTCAATTTCGTTGATAATACGCACACGAACGTTTTATTTTATCTATGGTAGTAGAGACTTTTTGTGCTACAGCTTCAATGCTAGCAATTTTACACATAGGAGTTATCGGCAGATTCAGTAGGAGAGGGAGAGTAACTATGACAGTCTTTTGTTATGATATCATAACGGTTAAAATAGCTAGTGGCCTTGCTAGCCTGTAGACAGAGACCTTTCGAATGCATGTGTACCTTACTGCTTTCTGTCTTCTTGGGGGGGGGGGGGGGGGGGGGTGTTACGCTTAGGATCTAGATAGGAAACAATGTTTTAGTGTATTTCTTGATGTCTTCTCTGCTCATGACCCCTAGCCTTGGCTGGTCTTGACTGTTGAATACCTCAATAACATCGTTATCGTCAAGATGTGACATTCAAACTCAGCTTCAATATGTCGTCTACCTGATTAATCATCACCATTCTTTGTCATGCTCGTTGAATATACACAGACTATTTCCATGACTCTAAGTGTCTGACAGACAGTGCGTAACAAAAACAGCCCATGATGATACGATTGTGGAAAGAATAGAAGAAAGAGGGAATGTATCTAAACCTAAAAAGTAGTGCTGATATTCGGCTTGTCCGTTGCTAAGTCTTCCTTGTCTCTAGCTAGATACGACAAGTAAGATGAGAAAATGAGACTAGGAAACAGCTTAAATATTGCACATAATATAAACTAGATATCGAGTCTTTCTACAAAAGAAAACGTAACAAGTTATAGTGTCTAGGGGAGGGGGCGTGTCGTGATGTTTCAGGCGAAGGCGATCTTTTACCAGAATTTGCAGAGGTAGGAACAACAAGAATAAGACAGACTAGCAGACAGCAAAGATATAAAGAATAGAGAATCATGAATATAAAAAATTAATTGAAAAGTAAATGCCTATATAACTAGAGTCATCATAAATGGCATGGACTCTCTTGAAGACCAATCAGCAGGGCTAAGGGACAAGGACACATATCTCTGGGCCTTGAAGATGCCATAAGATTTGGTGGCTGCAGGTCCAAGATGAGTTCAAAGTCAAAAAGGCAAAGGAGATGTCGCGGAGATATCACGTCTCCTTACCCAGAGATTGATCTACTGTAGTATATCCCCCCCCTTGGTGGTACCCCGTCTATTTAGTTACTGGAACACTCAATGATGTCAATGATGGTAGGCTGTTGTTACCCTTTACCTTAGTTTACTTATTTTTTCTCTTTACTGGGTGAAGTCTTTGAAGACGCGAATCATCAACATAAAAGGCTAGTCAGTTGCTACTGGCTGCTTAGCTCCTACCAGCATGAACAGGCTTAGTACCGGCAGCATACCAGGTATTTTCTCTTGTTCTCCCTTGGCAACGCACTAGTTGTTAGGAAAAAAAAATGACTAGCTCACAAAAGCGGGATAAGATGTGCGTAAGAAAAAAAAGGATAACGGAGTAAAGCCAAAAAAAAAAAAAACGCCTCCTCAGACAAAATGCACAAGTTTGGCTTGAGTACAAGTAAACAAGCAATGAGACCCAAACTTTAGCTCTGCCGGGCCTAGCTTAATGATGTGCGAAACGAAACAAATTCAGTAAAAGCGAAAAAGAAGCACGAGAAGGACAAAGATGATGGAGACATTGGACGAGGGAGCTTTGTCAAGCGAGAACGATGTGCTGTGGCAATCTTGCTCGCTAAGAGCCCCCATTCAAGATCGCGTCGAAAAGAAAGGACATGCATATGATCATACGCCAACAGATACATACTCTGGGAGCCATGACGCAGTATAGAGAACTTGACCGCTACTAGCCACTATTGTATCAACCCTCTTGAGATTCTACAGGCTGCAGTCAGATATTCAAATAATACTACTAGAGTTCAAAACTCTCGGAGCCTGCTTAACAGCCTATAAGATAGTTAGAATGTTGCACATGAATATGAAGTCTTGGCGTCATGAAAGACAGAAAACAACTCACTGATATCAGCCCTTCAGCTTCAGTTGCTTTACCAGCCTGGATCAAGAAAACGCAACATAGTAAGATGACTCAAGTTTTAATGTCCACGCAGATTAGACCGGAAGTGACCCTAGACGCAGCTAGTCATTGCAAGTGTGATTGTTACTAGCTCACCGTATAGTCAAATTATGCTATCACTACCACGGACGGCACTTTTGACTTTGTAAGATATTCACGCCATATATCAAAGCTTTAACAATAGACTATCAAGATGTGTAGACCAGGCCAAGCTAGTACTACACAGAAAGTCCATGATATCACATCGTAAAAGCATCGGCCCAGCCATACGATGTAAGCGGCGTCTTACTTGACGTACGTATTTCCATCACAGCACAAAACGTTACATTACGAGATCGAGACAGGCTTGACAAATGTCCTTAGTATCTAATAGACGAGAAAAAAAAAAGAAAGACAAACGACACAAAATCGTCTCCAAGTAGATAAGATATCGTTTTATCTGTCGGACTGTTATAGGAAACTTCCCTATAGAAAAAATAAAACATTTATTTTTTTTTTTTTTTCAAAAAAAAAGCTAACTATAGATGCACAAACTATGAATTCCAACCAAACATAAAGTTCAATTACCACAAAGAGGAGAGAGAATACTAGCTCAGAAAAAATAAAGGATTCGGTCCACTTTTGGTACTACCCTGAATTATATGGCCAGGGCTGGTGTAAAAAATGATCGACGCTCCTGTACTATGTCAACCAATCAAAGGCTTGCAATGAAGAGAAGGAAGGGAAGTCGACTATGAGGCAGGGTTATGGGTCAGGGTTTGCTAAGCCCTCCTAGTCTCGCGAGTCTGTGTCAAGGTTCATGATATAAGCGATTAGGCAAGTTTACCGCGGTTCAGACTCTTTCTTACGTTCTTGGCCTTAGTACACAGAAACGTACATATATATAATAAAGAAACACTTTGATTGCCCAATTTATGAGCCTGAATAAATCATCTTCTTAGTTTATACTTTACGACTCTTTTTCTTGTCTTCGGGCGCATTCTTTCCAAGCTGAGATGGAATGAGAGCTGGGGAATGCCGGCCTTTTCTGTAACAGACCCTGGTGCGTTGCAGCCGGACATCTGCGGATTGTTAAGGTGATCGAAGTTTTAGTTGTGAAGTGAGCGAACCAACTTGGTCAACGAAATATAGAGAGAAGAAAAATAGCACAGGCTACAAGTAATATTTGACTAGTACGTAGTTATAATTAGCGTAGTAGTGGATATTGCTTTTTTTTTTTCTCCCTTTCAAAGTACCACTAAGTATTGATATATGTCTCCTTCGTTGTTTTCTTCTCATGCAATCTGCTAGCTATTGACTGCTACGAAAATAACTGGTTATTGTTGCATGAGATCAAAACTGTAAAGGCATTATTTGAGTATAAGTCGTTATGTATTCCTCGTCCTCGAATCGAATAAAAGATCGTATTGTAGAAGCCTGGTTATAACGCTGAATTACACATGGTAACAGTGCCATCCATTGACACGTATCCGTATCTAATCTGTATGTAAAACTCATTGCAGAGATTTTTTTCTTTTTTTTATCTCTGTTCATACGATTTCTTTCCAGAGCCGCAGTCCTTGTTGTTTTAAAACTATGCTACTCTATCCTTTTGATATATATCTAAGATATCACTTGCCACCACCAAAATGCAGAATTCACTTTAATATCCCAACTTGGTGGTTTCAACGAGAAAAGACAGGCCTTGGTTTCGCTACTAATTGTATGGACCTTTAAGCTCAAAGGGTCTTGTAATAGATTGCGACAGGCTGGCCATGGATCCCGCCTATCTGGCGGGGTTCTTTTACTCGTTTTATGCTAGTCCATGTTATACTCTGGTAGCTTATTACACCCTCCTCCCCTTACCTTACTATTCATTCTCTCCTTCTACTTTTACAGCCAAGGTTCTGAAAGTGTCAAAAGGACTTTTCCCTGCTTTTTTGATTTCCTAAACCTCCGCATATATTATGGCTTCCCCCTAGTAAAATCAGATACGGCATCTTGTTGTCTGATTTATTTTTATTTCTTCTCGTTTAGTTTCCTCAAAGTCCAATATAGATGACATGAGAAGGGGGAATCCAGGGTTCTTTGGGACACGAGTAACCACGATATTGTAATTTCGAAGAATAAGCAGACATATTTTTATTTAATAGTCTTCATGCATCAGGATACACGGCAAACTTCTGCAATTTGGTTTATGCCGTGGACTTCGTGTCGTCGTCTTACTAGATAATGTTACTTTCGATATTCTAGATTATCGTAGAAGATTCAAGCGACAATCACCAAAAGGCCGATATTATCTAGTGTTTGGTACTTAAAATTTGACAGCCAATGCCGTGGAATGATTAACCTATCATACATCACCAGGCAAGATGGTCCGGTAAAGACACATGGCGGGTTACGGATTTTTGGAGAGTCTTTTAGGATTTTCTATGCAATGTTCCAGATCACGATAAAGTTTTCGCTCCGTGGTTGTCAGATTTGAGATCTGCTCTGTTGAATCATGTTAATCACAGTATATAAATCCGAAGATTTAGAACGATGCTCATTGTTCTATCATTGACCCGAATACAACGTAGATCTACATAGTAAGAATGCTCCCTAGCTTCACGGATACGGCTTCTTTTCTTTAGCAGCACTTAGGCTATCAGTCCCGCCCCAGACCTACTTCTAATTTCTGTATTTTTTTTTCTTGGAATCTGTCTTGTGAATCTATCTGATCGATTTGGGCGGGATGGAGCCTGGAAAAACCTGCGATGTGTTTAGGTTCCTTAGGGTCCCTTTTACCGAGAATCTGGACGGGTGGTTTTTTTTTTCAGGTATTTTTTTTGTTCACTCCTACTTCTACTTCTGGCTTGACATCCGAGATTTTCTGATCACCGAGTCCATCACCGAGAAACCACTATAACTACTACCGAGTTCACATTGAGACTTTGGGATGCATGCAAGATCGAGAGACAATTAGACTAGAAAGCTGAGGCTCGAAACGAGAACGGGAACAAAGAACAATGATGTGCAGGCTTGCAGGCATCATACAGAAGAAGATAAGTTGAAAAGCATGGCTCTACTAGTTGGCATTACGATTATGGCGCGACAGATTAGTATGCAGTTGTACTCGGGAAATCTATAGCTCATGAGTAAAACGTCGTATTTCGTAACAATCTAACAGAGATGTCACTTAGCACAAAGTATACTTTGTAGAACGGCTCAGATACGTATAGACAGAGACAGAGATAGAAAGAGTTCTGAAGATTTAGATAGAGAGTCTGTCTACCTGAGTCTGGAACCTGTGCTTTCGACCGCAGCCTGGACCAAATGATCGCCCGGATAATAATGGTTGATTTCTGATATTATATACACGAGGATGCTAAGCTAAGTTTGCCTTTTGGTCAGTGCATTGCCGCAGCTTCATCAAGCAAGCAAAATTCAAAGCTGAGCTTATAACTGAATGTGGAGTCTAGGGTTCTTTAGTTCGCTAGCAAATCGTAGGGCTTAAACCAATTCAGTTGGTTCAAGTTAATAATGACTTGGTAGTAACTGTAGTGCTAAGTCAGGCCTGGCTTATATTAGACCAGAGGGAGAAGGAAGGTGCATCTGTTCCAGTGTCACACAGACGACAACAAAAAAAGTAACAACGACAAAACCAGAAATAATGGAAAGCTACCAACTCAGTTGTTTAGAATACTATAGTGAGTCACCGTAAAGCGAGGACAGAAAGAGATTCAGATGCTCAGAAAATGCCTGTAAGAGAGATATCACAGAATTGTCATCAAAAGCCTCACCATCAACTTGGTTTTGGGCCATAAGTATGTTGATATACAACGTTGCCATTAGCATCGCCTTGAACACAAATTGCAAAAAAAACTACTACTAGCATGTTATAATAAGCAAGTACCATTTATGTACGTACAAACTAACATGCACTAGAAAATGTAGCGCAGAATCTGCCTTCAATACGACTCCTACTGCGTCATAGCAGCCCGTGGCCGATCATGCCGACGCCCTTGTGGCCTTTTGTGCGTTGAACTTGCATAATGTAATAGATGATATTATAATTTATGGTTCTTGTTTTAGGGCATGGCGAGGATGCGCTCTGTATCAAGCGTTGCCGCTTTTCTTTTCAGTAAGAGCGCACGAGAAGACCTGTAGATATGTACAGATGGAAGGCATGGACAACCAGACAAAGTCGTAAAGGAAATAAGGTAAAAGTGAGCTGCAAGGGGGGGGGGGGGCGCCAGTGATTTGCACGGGCTCTAAAGACGAAGGGATATCTCAACATGATGAGAGGGGGAGAATGAAAGAACGAAAAAAAAACCCCCACCTCCCCTCTTCTCAAAATAGGACGCACTCTTCTCTTGGATCCCACCAACTGAGTGGACTAGTAATGGCTTGAAAGGGGTGGTGAGCGGGGCAAAAGGAAAGGATAAACAAAGAACTCAATATCAGACAAAGGTGCTAGACGAGTGAGAGGAAGAGGAAGAAATTGGAGAGGAGATATGAAAAGGATTCCATATGAGACAAGCAAAATAGACATAAATAGGATGCAGCAGACAGCCTAGCCATTATGCAGATAGTATAGACGAGTGACCAGACGATGAAGATAAGAAAGGGAGATACAATGAAGTTTTACTACGCTAATTCAGCCTTCTATCAACTTAGACAAACTACTAATGCTTACTCTTAACACTAGTTCGTGGCGTACGGAAAGACCCAAAATCAGCAGAAAAGGAGATGACAATTGGAAGGCAAGGGAGAGTGAGAGAAGTCAAAGTAGAAGTGAAAGGCGAGGATCAATGGGTATCTCCGCGCTTAGAGAGAAGAGAAAAGTGATCAGCACACAAAGATGACGGGAAAAAAAACTTGCGGATGGTGAGACTTTACATCAGTCAAGGGAAAATAGTACGGCAGACACTAGTGAATCTTGCCAGTGCCGGACACTAAGTTTTGTTTCTTCTTACTCGCCCCGGCTCTTCTTCCTGTCTCTCTCCTTCTTAAGTCATTGTTTCCCAGAACAGCACGATCATCGCTGATGATTGTCGAATTCGGTCTGGTCTAGGTAATAGGGAAGAAGAGGGGGGTTCTTGAGCTGACCAACTGACTGACAAGTTTTCAGCAGTAGGCCAAGGCAGGACATTCTTATACAAACAGATAGGCGTGTGTCTATGTGATGGTGGGAATAGGACGATATACGGCGCGTATTCCCTACAATGACTGCCCAAATAATAGCAGGCGAATGTATACATAACATCTGCCTTGTTCATTTGCCAGCCTCTACTTAATGACCTTTGAATCTTGGACATTTAGAAAGACTGGCTCACTATTTACTAAGCCATTCTCTTACACCGAAGGCAACATCGTAAAGCTCCTTCACTCTCTTTTTCCTCCCAAAACAAGGCGTTGTTGCCAATATCTAGCAAGTAAATAAACAAATAGACCACTTGACTGACCGCTGGAACGATGTATGGCTGCAGGAATTATGTGTGATATTACATGGGCACTTTGGGACTTTCCTGAGTGTTCAAACATAGAGTGTGACTGAACCATAATGAACTTTGCTTTGTTATAATAAACACACACACACACACACACACACACACAAATGGCTGCATTGCAAGCATTCTGGAGAGCCCGAATTACAACAAGGTGTGAGAAACAAAAGCCCTTTTCTAGTATGTACTAGTTAAAATCACAGCACAAACGACACTAAGATTGGTTCCATTCGCGTCATATTCATTTCATCAGGTCCCTTTTTGACCGTGTTTGGGTCGATGGAAACTGCAACAAACTAAAAAAGAAATAAGAAATAAAACAAGCATAACAGCAAATAATAATACAAGGTCCGCTACTACTACCTTGTCATCGGCGACCAGATCCTGCTGCCCTCTTTGCAAGGAAGCCTTGCAACAACGAGCAGGATAGGTATATTTATACTGCGTGTATACGATATAAAACAGACTGATCATGAGAAATACGGAAAGGCGGAACAGACAGGCGGGAAAAAGACTGCTGCGTTAATGGCAGTATGACACGCCTTGCCCGATTTTAGAGAGGAATATATACAGTCACTATAAGGCACAAGATTAGTAGAGGGCGGTACATAACAGTTACTAACTACCACTCATCTTCAGTTCAATACGCAAAAGCACTGCTATGTATAAAGAATATAAGATAGCAAGTGTACTCTGACTTCCATGGCAGCCACTCCTTGCAAACCCTAGGCGGGCCTGGCATGTTTCAGAGCTCTGCTTTGGGTTTAACTTGGAAGCTAGGACCAAGTCGCCAGCAGCCTTGTTCTTGTTACTTTGCTCTCTCTGTCTCTCTTCTCTTTCTTTACATTCTTAGCCCATTGGTTTATCTTAATCTGCCTAGCATTCCTGTTTTCACTTAATGCTACTTTGCAACCCAGTGCGCCAGAATATCTAACTATTCTATTAGTGTACTCTTTGCTTTAGTCATATTGCTAAGAGAATAAGAAGGAAAGAAGAAAAATAAGATAAAAATAAAGATATCCTGTCCTGCCCACGGCTGGTAATTTGGTAGGTGTGCGTTCAAAAGGAAGCGGGTGTTTATGTAAGGCTACGTAGAGTAAGAAAATATGAAGAAATTAATGATAACAATAATAACAAGCCTCAATTAGCAGGGGAAAGGGACGGATTAGCTTTGGGGGGTGTGTAGCTTCTTGTTATTATTATGCCTTGTCAAGTCTCTAGATCGGAAAAGTCCACGTTCCCAAATAGGTTAAAATAACACAAAGAGAATAGAGACCTCAACGGTCTAATTTTTAAAGGGTTTTTTTTTTTATCTCCTTCTCTTCTCTTGGAAAATAGAAAAGGGAAGGAATTAGCAAGCCCCCAGTCTCCCTATCCTCCCCCTTCCCTCCTAAGCCTATCCCCGGGAAGAAGCTGTCAGCGACGATCATAAGATTTGGGGGGAGGGGGCCAACACAGATGAACCTAGTAGTAGCAGCAGGAAGTGCTAACTAGCCTAGCAATTCTATTATCTTCCTTTTCTATAGGTACGAGAGGAAGAAGAGAAAAAAAAAAAGAGGACTCTGCCGAGGATGGCGTAGTGGTGGACTTTTAGACTCGATTCCTGCCTTGTAAAGCAGGGCCCATGCTGAAATTCTCCGCTGCTCTTATTATTTCCAGCCTGAGCAAATTCATTCATCGTCCAGGTATTCAGTCAGAAGAGAAGCAGAAGTCTTGGATTTACTTGGTATTGGGATCTTTAGGTTGAGTTGATGTTGTATCCGCCGTTTGAGTGCTGCTATTGGTGATATATTTTGTAGTTATGGGATTCCTCTTTTTTAGTGTCCTCGTTTTAGGCCTTTGGATATTTAGGTACGTTTACTCCGGATCTGCTCTATCTTGCTTTCCTGATCTTATTAGCCTTTCCTTAAACCATGAGCATCTTCCACGGGCGCCGATGATAAAATCAAAGAATAACCCTAACTTTACCCACGTTAGCTTCTAGTACCTTTCTCTCCATGGTATGTTTCCCCAATTATTACTACTTCATATAAGCGCAAAGTACCATGATGATGCTTTTTAGGCATTCTTCCAGGCTTTTGTTACAGTTTTCCTTCTAAAGGAGCCTGAGCTGAACTTGGAGGAGGAAACCAAGAAGAAGACGACAGGAAAACAAACAAACATGAGTTTCTCTTCTCTATTCTCTAGACTTCTCGGATGCTACCCGGGATTTCTTTAATTTGTTCACTGGATCAATCTCATGTTCGCTTGCTAAGTAGGCACGCTTATTCGTAGTTCTGTATATCTAGCGTCACCAACTATCTCTTGCATTAATAGTGATATCGCTCACTGTTAGTATTAACTACATGTTTGTTTGTTTGTTTGTTGTTCTGCTTTTATTTGTATATTTAGCAGTGTTTATTTGTCACAGCTGCATTGATAGTCTAATCTTGTTCTTCCGTGATATATCATAAATCAAAAAATATAATTGCACAAGTTTCATTTTAAAAATAACAATATTTTCAAAGTCGGAATATTTATGCTTGTAGTACAACCCTAACAGTACGATGTAAGCCATGCCAATTTGATATCTATTCTCTGCCACTCTAGACCTTTTAGAACACACAAAGGTCTCCAATACAAATTCAGTTCTTTGTGATATTATGCTTTGTTGTAATTTTGTTCTGTCATAGTTAACAACTGATCGAGTAATCAGTATATATATATTTTTCATTATTATTTATATATAAAAAAACCCTGGATTGCTTAGACTAAACGAGGAAACCCCCTCCAAACATTGTAATTACTGCAATTCTTTTGTGAGATAGTTCGTAGACCTTACCAAGTTTCTCAAAAGCCACCATGACGAACCTCGATATGAGGTGCAGTTCGAGTCAAAGCCGCCCATAGATCAGGCCCGCACCCAGCTGAAATATCTTGTCTTCTCATATCATTCGCTACTACTGGTGTGTTTGCGTGATACCCTGATGGCAGCCCCAGCAGCCCTGGCCCTGCTGCTGCTCATTAATATCAATATCAATCCATGTCGACGGTCTAGACCAAACTTTGACCCTTTTTTCTTTCTTCTTTTCACTTCAGCATCACTGGAAACTTTCAGCCTCACTGCCAAATTTCCTGTTGTAACCTTCCGAAGAACACCAAGTTTTCTTTGCTTTTTATCTTGCCAAACGAGTGGTACATACACTATATGCATGTTTCTCCCTGACCAGAATTTGGTCAGTGGCAGTGATGGCATTGTTTCTAAGTCATACCAAAGCTACGCCAACGAATGCTAGCCTGTAACAACCCAACTGACAACGGAGCTGGATAGACAGCGACTTGCTCTGTCAGTGGTGTATTTTGCTGTGCCATGTTGCACCAAAGCCATTATCCCGAGAATCTTCTGCTGTCAGTTGAACGAAGTAGTCTATAGTAAAGCGCAGATAGGTATCAAGGTCCTTCCTTATCAAGCGCTATATGCCTGTCTGTCTTGGATAGCGCGGAGGGAGGTTGGTCTGGCACCATGACGTTGATCTGAAACCCTGTTTAGTTAGAGGTGTCTTGAACGTATCTACAGCTACAGGACACCATCAGAGAAACACACTCTACATATATTATTTTAAACATGTAGGTTAGTCCAATGGAATAGTCGTAACATTGCAGAAACTAATAGATCCTGAGCTAGTGTTGGGGCGACTATTGGATACCTTGGACTAGGGACCGGGTAGGGGAGGGAGAAAACAAAAGTATCATTGACGGTCCCATTAATCCGAAGCTATCAGACGGTGTTGTTGATATAGCTTTCACTGGGCTGATTTGTTTTAGAGGCAAGCCGATAGAATAATGAGAGAGACAAAGTCTTCTCTTCTCTTCTTGCTTGTTGTCTTGTCCTTTTTGCTTTTGCTTCCTCGCTAAGTCCTGGGGCGGGAACTGAAGAAAGTTAAGGACGGACAAAGGGTCTAAGACCGACATTTGGTTGAGGCCGCCGATGTCTAACAACGTTAGTTTGAAGAGTCTATATACACGTTATAATATAGAACGAATATGAAGGGTTTTGTATTATCAAACGTGGATTTACTACATCTTTTTGATGTTGTTTTCTTTTCTTACTGCCTTCAAGGTGGACGGGATAAACAAAATACGGCACCAAGTACCGGAAATTAGATTGGTACTTTAGGTCACTGACATTTGTTGGCGTTGGTACTAGCTAGTCCTGTCTCTGAAGCAGCGGGATCTTTAGGCGTATTTTAGAGCTGATTCTTTTCTCACAATACAGAGACTGAGAGAGATATCACATTAACGTTTTCTTATATTGCGAGAAAAGTACGGAGAAATAAAAAAGAAAGCTAAGACTCGATATATCAGACTTTTTGCTTGGGTTTCCATAGTGTCAGACAACATGATGTTGCATCACATATCGACCGAATATAAAACAAAATTTACTACAAGGCTGCAGAGACCTTCAGGCTCTTCATGTAGCCGTCACTAATCTTACAAAGTAGTGGCGGCGCTGGGCTATATATCAAGTCCGTGATATATCCCACATCTATAGTCAAGACGTTTGTGTAAATCTTTGACTTGAAGCAGATATATCATCCCAACCGTCCAGGGGTAAGATAGCCGAAGCGCATCAAGTTGTTGAGAATACTCGCTGTGATAGTGGTAATAACGACAAATCGTCGAGGTCTTGGTGGAGACTAAAGCTGGATGAAGATCTAAGGATGATGACGGAAAGAGAGGAGGCTGCAAGTCCCGCCTTGGCGCCGATCACTTATGTGTGTTTTATTTTCTTTTAACGCCTTTGGGCGTTCATTTGCTCGTGAATATCAGCAGACATAGGATGAATAGACTGAGGCTGAAAAGAAAGGCAGTTCCTGATTTGATCTACAGCCCATTAAGCTATATGACAAGGCCCATGTCATTCAGAAGAATCTGATATCGTCAGGTTGCGGGACGAGGATGAGCAAGTTATAATGGTATATATATATATATTATTATTTTTTTCGAAAAAAAAAAGACTCTTATGTAATATCTAATGTACAACTCAGTAACCGAGAGATAAACAGATGATCACAGATGCTACAAAGTGTGATATTACTTTTTCATGGTCTAAGCGCCGTTCCCTTGACTTGGTGTCCTACAATTGTGATATCACTAGCATCACATCTTACTCGATGATGCAAGAAGTCTCTCGACGTAGATTTTTTAGGATTGGATCACAAAAGTATCGTACTTGACCTTTTAGCATGATCCTAAGGTTAAAAACTTCAGGTAAAGATGCACCTCCGGCTAGTCTAACAACAAGACTAAGATTAAAATTGGCATTGATTGCTAACAAAGCAAATTCATCCACCTGGCTAATTTGTGTTAACAAGACAGCGCTTGAAGGAACCGAGAGCATATCTATACCGATCTCCCAAGACCTTGAACCTAGGATAAGGTTCAAACCAAGCTGATCTTCTGGACACGGATAACGAGGCCAGGCGGTAAAGCTCCAAATCACACACCAAGCAACACAAATGGGCATATATAGATATACAATAGCAATACAAGATCTTCGCCAGTGCCGTTCAGGGTTTACGCTTTAGGCCCCATCCCTCCCCCCTCCAAGGCCCAAAGAGAATAGAGGTGTGTGTGTGTGTATAGTCAACACAATGATCGGCGTCAGACTAACAAGGTCGAGCCGCCTGAACAGGCACATTGGAACTGGAGTCAAGGATAGCCCACAAGTTCCCCGGGTCGTGGGGATGAAGTATCTGATATGCTCCTCTTCCCTATATATATATTCTAGTCTAGTCATTACAAAGAGGCTGATCGATCATCGCATCTACATCAAGCCCTTGTTTTGTCGGTGGCAAGTATTATATATATGTTGCTTTTATGGACGATGATTCATGTATTATACTACCTTTGCGCAGTATGACCCTATGCAATGTGATTCGTGTGGTCGTGGCTTGATCGCCGATAGTTAGAGCAATGTATGATCTAGTAAGGTTAAATTTCACGCCCAGGTAACTTATGCCGAGGAGCTCTGGCCTCATATTAGAGCAACATACTGTTCTTTTTTCTCCTTCTCTATGTTAAGGAGGGGACCTTTTGACGAGCAAATTGTAAGCTTGTTCTGCGGAGAAGAAGAGAAATGAAAAAAAAAAATTGAGCACAACCGAGTGAATGTTAGTCCAGTTTCCCTGTGCTCAGCTTGGACCACTGCTTACTTCCACGTCGAATCATTGTAGCCAGGACAGCTGTTAGAGAAAGCAAAAAAATACTCAGCTACCGCTAGTCTGTGTGTTTCTTTACTTATAATACTCTCGAAGACTACGTCACTACTGGATATAACGCTCAGCATATCAAGACCTTCGATAGTAGTTCATCCCTGAACAGAGAAGTGCTGCTTTAGTAAAGTTTCTTTCTCTATATAAATACTTATAAACTAGTGATTCCTAATAGCTGCCATCTAGTATGAAGTAGAAATCTGGCTAAAGAGCTGATCACGACCGACTAATGATGTGACGCTTCGTTGATCTCAATTTTTCTCAGATTTAAAGCCTAAGTTAAACCTGGGCTAAAGAGTGTATATGTGTCCTTGACTATTGCTATGTCTCTTTGCCTCTTACACACACTCTCTTTTTTTTATTCATTGCTCGATTAGATGTCAAGCCTTGGACATGTATAAACTAAGATTGGCGCCACCACTGAACGTCCCAAAGTCCAAGTAGCTCCAAACAAAACCATATGCTATATGAGTCTTTATTGCAACAGTATAGTATCTAAATTCAGATTGTATTTGCTATAAAAGGACAACAAATATGAGCACGGTAATGATGGGCTTCGTGATCAATCTATGCAATAGTAAATAGTATATATGGGGCAGGCATATTATTGCATTCATATTAATACATCAACCCTAGGGTTACAATAGGCGTCTAAACTTCTAATGTGTCTACAGTTAGCTGAAGGGGATGTTAAGGTCAATAATTATATCCCCTTTAGTACAACGAGCTACAACGTAACTACTATTCAAGTAAATATTGCAACTGGTCAAAGTGTATTGGTACTTTGAGTGCTCCGACGACTGGGGTTAGTAGGCCAGCTAACCTGTAGTGGAGAATATTCCTACTTACATACTAGCAAGGCCCGCCTGTAGGCGAGACTTTCTGCTTTATTGAGTATAATGCATCATCTTGGATTATATTCTCTCTTTTTGATGCAGTGAGAATACATTTCGTATCAATGAATAACACTCAGTCGATGTGAGTTACAGCCAAGACAGAAGAGGGGACGAAAGAAAAAGAAAAAAAAAAGAATACGCTATGTATATGGATGGCCAGGGATGTTAGTCACTACTAGAATACCCTGCTGTTTTCTTTACTTTATGCTCTCATAAGCGAACTACAACGTTCCCTTTTGGATTCAGCAGAGCTAGGCCGATGTGCAGACATTCTATACTACTGATATAGTAGATTGCATGCGCCTTGGCTTGTATGATCGCAGTTTGTGAAGCAAGCAATATATCACGACGTTAACATTGTATCAGCAGACAGGGCTTGTGATGTACCATGTCAAGAATATAGCTTCTTTGAGCTGGTCTGGTCCCTCTTATGTGACTCTGGACAAAGGAGAGGCTAGCCCAAGTGCCTGTATCCATTTCAATGCGCACTAATCTAAGATGCGACGCCTTGCCTTGCCAGCTGAAGATGATGTAGTGCTGTAATTCTGCTAGGCTCACGATCTGGCCTGATATCCCATTTGGATGTCATATGTGCATATAGTAAGTGTCTAATATTAACAAATTGGATGCATTACGGTGTAGACATGATCAGCTTTTCAAGTGTGGCAAGTCAAAGGCCGTGGTCTAACCCACTTTTATCGTGTTAACAAATCGAACCTTTGTATATAGTGAACCCCTTGCTTCATGCTTCATTGGTAGACAGATAAAGTGTTCGTCACTAATTATGTAGCGTCTGGATATACGCCTTTACAGATGCTATTACGATATAAGTGTGTATAAGCTCGAAAAATAGGAGATCAAGAATAAGGTGATGTCTCATGTGACCGGGCGTGTTAGTATACAGTAGCACTTCATGAGATGTACTATTCCATATTATCCCTTTTCCTTGTACCCTTTTTACCTTTCTCAGAGAAGCCAAGAAAAACATAAATAGATATCCCACACCTCCGATCAAGCAGACACCACAATTGCAACCGTATGGCTAGCCAAAAGAGATGGCCTTAGTGCGACACGGAGGAGCAGGACTTAAGACCGCAACAATAATAATTAGACGGATAGTCGGGCTGTCGCGGCTAAACAAGCTTAGTTCATCACCACTGAGCGGAAAGGGGGGGGGGGGGCTTACGTGAGGTCAATGTCAAGGTAGCAATTGTAACATGGCGACAGTATTGTAGCATCTGAATAAGTCAAGTAATAAAAGAGCAATAGGGAAAGATCCCAACAGTTAGTTAGAGGTGGTCGTAGCGTTAAGCAATTTGTATCCTCTTTAAGATAGGCCTTTGTCGTTTTGTCACTCGTACATGAGAGGCCTTTGCTCTATGCCTTTTCTTGCTTAGTATCTGCTAAGTAGTTTGCCGCAGTCATCTATTGGTGCATATATGCATGTTATATTATGCGGGAAGATCAGAATGCATATATAGACAATAGTACATAGTAAATTACGCACATTTCCAAAACAGTGATTCTTTGACTCCTTTTGATCTTGCTGCGTCTCTACTTTCCTGTTTTCAACAATGGATTTTCTTGCCACCAAAGAATGACCAGTAGAGCATATTGCACTTCTAAACTGTGTGTGTTAATTCTTTCGGTGTGCTTTGCTAAGGGGTCTGGGATAACCCGAGGTGGCAATTTCAGAACCGAAAATATAAGTATAAGTACGTGTAATACTTTTAGACCAATACCTAGCGCAAACCCTAACTGCACACTTCACAATTTTCTTCTTCATTATTGTGATTCTCAAAAGACAAAGAGTATGCTTGACTATTATATTTTGGCATCAGCAGCTACTTCAAATGTCCTGCAAGCCGTGACGTATTGTTTCGCTCGCCTCAAATTATCAAAAGAAGATCCCGCTGCCAAGCAGATCAAACTCAAATGCCATAAAACTAGAAGAAGCACAAGATATGCCCAAAACAGAGCTACCAAGTCCTCTTTGGGAGATATTTTGCATTTGGCCCGTACATCAGCTTTAAACAACTTTGTTCCCTGTATGATAACGGCACTATAATTTTAAATAGTAAGCAGAAGGAAAACAAGACAAGAAAAAAAGAAAGAAACAAACTCAGGATGCATGCATGCCGTTCGCCTATGCAGTCTCGTTCTCTAAGACCAGTATGGAAAATCAATAACAGCTCGACTCGGAAATCATAATTGTTAGTTAGACTTAATTGTTATAGTAGATGTGATCCAACGTCTGACCGTAAAAAAAAAGAGCCTAAGAGCTCGTTCATGCTGTCGTCATACTGCGGAAACTAGACGACTCTCAACTCCTTGCTGCTACCCATAAAACTACTGAATAGGTGTACATCACAACGGCACGGAAGCTACAGTCGCCGAGGCTAGTGGTTGCTGATGAGACTATACATGTTTATTTTCATCGTCTTTTGCTGTGGCATACGTAATAAACTTCGTCCTGGATGGACATCCACAAACAGTCTATTGGTGATTAGTGAAATATAGTCATCTATTCACTCGCCACTTGCTATCAATCGTTAGTGTCTGCAAAGCGGACCGTTAAACCATTGTCTGGATAGTCCTCTGCGCTGCCTGAGCCAATATTGTCTGACACACTGTAAAAAGAACAAGCCACGCAGATCGACGTAGTATTTGTGGCTGCTGATGCTGACACGTAAAAATTGGCTGACCTGGGGAGCAAGAGTCTTGTATGAACTGGCTTAGCTACAGAGGTAGGTAGTAGAATAACCCACTGGAACTTGGCCTGCAAGCCAAGAGAATGCCTGCCTGGAATACCTTGACTAGAAAGATAGAAAAAATATGATTGGATTCTTTCCAGCCGGCGTTGTCGGAGAAAGACCCTTTTCACTTATTTAGGTTAATAGGGATATAGAGCTTGTGGGCTCATAGACGTCGATGCCTAGAATACATGTGGGTTCTCTTCCTTCTTCATCATTTGCCGTGACACGTCATGATAACCGACTAACCTAAGTATACGCGACCTGAGGTTTACCTCAGAGTTCATACAATACAACAATACAACACATTAACTTAGAGTTCGCCTCTCGGGGTTAATAAGTTTCTAAACAAACAGGCTGTGTTTTTGTGGGAGCGTATTAATCTCGGATATTTTCTGAATGAAAAGATGCTGAACAAGTTTGAGGTTCTGCCCTTCATGTAAAGCACTGGCATAATACGGCCAGTAATAAGATACGACGGGTATCTATCTATCTTACCCGAAAAAGGGCTACACGAGTTTTATTTGGTCACGATATGAGAGGACTAGATAGCTTTGATAGCACCAGACTTAACTGGGTTCTTGCCTCTTTTTTTTTTTTTTTGCTTTTCCTCTGGGCATCATGATCCTGGGCGTATGACGAGTCAAAAATTGACTTTTTTCTCGGCACTTCCACTTGGCAAGAAGGAATAGAAAAGGAAATGTAAAGAATAGTAAGACCAGGCGAATAAGACACAGAATAGAATAGAAACTCCGAGAATACTTGTGCCTGGTATCTTCATGTCTGGTTCGTGGTAAAGAGCTAGTAATCAGAGGCAAAGAAAGTACGTAGTCGGTTGGTAATGGCGGAAGATTTTCTATGAATATACATAAAGCAATGTCTTTTTTGGGAGTCATCCTAAAACAGCATTAATAAGATAGAAAATGTGCCGAGAGCAAGTATATTCCTTTCTTCCGTCCAGCAACGAATATTTACGAGGAAGCTCAGATACGACGAGTAGTAAATAACGTCTTGAGTCGAGCTTCATTATATCCGGACGTCCCCCATTTCGGGATATATTATATAAGTAGATATATAGAGCAAGAGCAAGACAGGGAGGTAGCAGGCCTGTAGGTTCCCTTTGATTCTTTGATATCTAGTTTAATTTTGCTTGATACATCATTACCTCAGTGATTGCGCCTTATACTATTAGGAGAAGCGGCACAAAGGGAAACTTTCATACCATATTATACTACTGAGAACTGGGCTGAAGTGATATTAGTACTCAAAACCAGGACGGCAAATTTTAAGTTAGATTTGTAGTGAACTCCATTGGCGGCGCAAGACCTTAGTTATAAAAACAAGTTGATAGAGCATGTTTTTTTTATTGCCGCAGCAGGATGTACAACACAGACATATTCGTAGGATATATATATATATATATATATATATATGCTCATCTTACATTACCAATCAGCAGAGGCATTATGAGAAGCGGATAGGAACAGCAAGACAGGGGCACAAGATAGTAGTGAAACTTCACTCAAAGTGAGATGAGTAATACTAAACTCCATGAAAAGGGTTTTGCCATCTTGGTTGTTGACGCCATGCCATCTGGCCGCCTTGGTTCCATGTCCGTAGAAGGCGAAGTCAGCACTAAATTTTTCTAAGCCATTTTAGGGCTAGGATACTATGATCGATGAACACTCGCAGAAGCATTGAAGTGAGCAAAAAGAAATTGAAGGAATTATACAAATATATATATATATATATAAGACGCGAAGCCCCCCGGAAAAAGGATTGTAGTGATCGACGCTTCGTTGAAGACCCTCCAACTTAACAAGCGCAAGCAAAGCTAGCTCTTGGACCGTTCCTTTGCTACAGCGTGCAGCTAGAAAAGGCTAATATCTTGATGGGAATGGTTAGTTAGCTGTAGTACTAAGACGTAGTCGTAATATAGGATATATATACTAGTTCTCTGCACCAAACCGATAAACACAAATATAAAATAAAAATAAAAAATAAAAAGCACGTCCCACTAGGTTTACGACGAAAAGTACAAGGCGTGGATGTATAAGCCATTGCGTAACGGTATATAATAGCCAAATGTGTAGGAAACTATGTACTGGCTGTACAAAGCTTATCATTCTTCTGGCGAACTGAACCCGAGCTTATTGCTTGGGCTTGGATTGACTTTGGCTTTGTTAGTCTTCGCATCTCGTGTGAACCTTCCATATACTAGGGAAGGGGTGAACAAACAGCATGCAGTACAGCGACGGGATTTCTAGGAGCCCCATGGCCGTAAAGGACGACGGTATGACCATTCTTGCCGCCGGCTAGTATAAGTGGATAGTAATATCCTTCTATGTTCATACATGAGCATGTAAGGAAAGGCACATGATAAGGGGAAGATCAGGTACAAGAAGAAACAAAAGACCGGCGAGCAAAAAAAAGAATCCTGCAATTCTGAAAATATTACTGTGGCCTTGTCTTCTTATTTAGTCTACACCCTCGCAGCAGCTGAAATTGACAGAGCGACAGTCATAAACAAGAATATAAAGAGACACAACCCCTATCCCCTTATAAAACCATATCATATATGTTCTGCGAGTCGCTAGTCTGGATAGAGTGGCAATATCGTGCTCGACGTATATCCAGCCTTCCCGCATTCGCTTCAGCAGAGACTTTTAGGCGTCAGTGAAGACATGAAGACATCATAGCATCTCATGATGATAGACGAACACTTTATTATGGGAGGGAGGGGCTTATCTCTGATCATGAATTGAAAAGCGGGGGCCCTCTACAAAGTACATGGAAAAAAATGGGTCTGCTTTATTCACGCGACCGGAAAAATGGAATAAGCCGCTGGCTAAATTCCTCTCCAATTCCTGTGGGAACCAAGGACATAATATAGAGTTAGAGAATGAGGATAAACAAAGCAACATTAGTTTCATACATACCATAACGGCGCGCTTGACGTTGGAGAGTTGCCACGCTGGATTTAGAGGACCACAACAAGGACCCCCGCTCCGGATACTTGACGGCCGGTAAAGTGGGCCCTTTCTTGATTGTGGAGACCTCATCTACTATGTAGGGTTCAGCCTCGTTCTAACAAGCATAGCTCTCTTAGCGCAACACCAGAAGGTCAAACAGGACCAACCAATAATGACATTATTTTCCATCGATTCCGAATATCATGAGCTCTGGCAGCGGTAATGTATAAGCATCTACCATGACTAGAAGAAAAAGCCTTTCCCTATGCAATAGCTTTCGTGCGAATAAATCTGGCAGAGAGTAGCCTACAGACCAGCCGAAAAGGCGTATAGTATGCCTGGAACTATCCGCTAAGGATTGCCAGCAAGTTCGAAGCTAATGTAGTATAAACAAGAATTCCTTTTTTTTTTCTTTTTTTTTCTTTTCTATCCTTTTCTCTATGTAGGACTGCGTTTATTCCAATACTGTTACCGTTGCGTGCAGAAAAAGAAAAGAAGCAGCAAAGTCAAGGATAACAGCCATATACAGGAATCAAGAAAAAAAAAACAGAACATTCGCCTAGCCTAGCTTGCTTTCATGCGAAAATAATATCGAGGCTATCTTATGACATATGCAGTAGAGCCCGATCTCGATCGCATCACCCTTTTTACCTTGTTAGTGATTCCCTTTTTGGCTTGCGACTACTCTCACCAGTCTTAATCTACAAATAGTGTATATCCTTACATACAATATCCTCCTTGTTCCTTAACCAACTATACTATGTACAGAAAGTCCATTTTTGTATCGTAGGCCTCTCCAGCGTCGTGATAGGAACGATATGATGTGGCCCCGCCGTTCCCCTCTATCATATCATAATCGGCCACCAAGCGTTGCCTCAACGTTAACAAGGGTTGTATTGACTCTAGCCAGGTGCAAATGGTGGACGTAGCTCCTCTCAGTTTACTGTCTTTGAATAATGTTTTTTTTTTCTTTCACGCTAAACTACGCGGCACAGCTAGCAGCTGTCTGTGAAAGACAGAAACTCTGATGAACCAACGACTAGGTTGGCAGACATCAGAAGAGCAACAACTATAAATCTGAAACCGACCGTTTCGTTTTCCCCTTTGTTGACAGCACTATTATTATTTGCTTTGCTTTAACTTGATTTTAATTTTCAAAGAACATATATCCTCGGACAAGAAGACGCTGGTCATGCTAAAATGGTAGCTCCAAAGATAGAGTCGCATATCTTGAGGCAATCTCTCTCATCTTGTCATTAGCAAATACAAAATCTTGGTGTTTTTTTTGTCTTCCGCTACCGGAACGTTTAACCGGGGATACCGTGAGAAAAGAAAATACAGAATTAAACAAGGCTAGCGCGGCTGTCATTGCTTCGCCTTTCAACTAGCATTACTTAGTCTTAAGACGCCTTGATATAGTACTTTTTTTTTTTCAAAAGCAGCTTAGCTTATAATAAAACAAAACTTACACAACCTAAACAAGTGTGTTTTTGTCTCTACGAGTTCTTCTCACGATCAACAAACTATGAAATACTTTCCAATCAAGATATGCAAGCAACCGTGGCAACAGGCAGCCCACACGCTGGCTCCATTCCATTGACTAACTAGAAGCTCACCTGTTTATGTCATCCATGGCAACTGTAACATCTAGGGGAAGAAGAATAACAAAATAAAACATGTTTCCCGGACTTGAAGCTATCCCTTTCCTGGCTCTTAATCTTCCCACTTACTCGATCTTATACACGCCCTACCATGTCTACCAGATTTACAGCCACAGGGGTATCAACATAACAGTGGAAGTCGGTGTATATACACCATAGTCGTCTTCTTGGTACATAGTATCATGTTCTAGTTGCAATCAGGGTACTTTCGATCAATGACTTTCAAGCTGTAACGCCAGGACGAACGCGATAAGAACGAAATGGCCACTTGGGCGGAGATCCACATCACAGCCCTCCCTCTCTTGCACTGCTATTGCTTTCCACTTCATCTTGGTGCTATCCAAAACGACAAAAGCAATGTGTTTCATGACTAGCGACGCGGACCAGCATTGGGCTGCAGTGGAAATACAGGATTGGACTCATACATATACACCTGGCAGATCATTGGCCCTGAAATCCACAGTTGACTACAAAGAATGCAGTCTCTATAAGAGGCATGCTAATGCTGTAAGTTGCAGCTTAGATAATCGAACGAAACTTACACACCGCCACCGGCAGTCATGGTGGTTGGCCATAGAATCACTAATATACATGTCGAACCAGACATGGCCCCATGGTTGGTCATATCGACTTTTGCTGCTACATCGAACCAACCCATGTTCCCTCCAATGTTCTTCAAAGACGTTGCATGGCCGCCTACCCAAATAGTCATAAATCATAATCACACATAACATGTTGAAGACGCATATATCGGACGCGCATTCTCCGGGTTATGCATGGACATCAAACTTCCAAAAGCCCCGAAAGAGCCCTTCTTATTTTCCTAATATCATCATACAAGCAGCAGATTGCTAACAGACTGGCCTTTTTTTTTTTTTGTTTTTTCGAAAGAGATATGGAAGGGACGCGTTTCGTTCTTTGTACAGCCAAGCTAGCTTCTACGGAAAATCATGTCTAGCCCAAGCCCTTTATTTTCCGCCTTTTATTTTTTTTTCTTCGCCACCACCCAACAGCTGCGTAGCGATAGTTTTTTTATCTTGTTATCTTTCTATTTTGTCATTCTTTGTGTACTTTGGGTGTACTTTGCTGCTGCTGTTGTTTGGCTACTTAATCAGTAGTTCCTTCTTTGCCTCCCCTTATATCCCTTCAAAAAGTCATGATGATGTCATACACAACCCTATCTACCTCTTCCTCCAGTGCTTGTTTTCTATCATAGTATTTCTTTGCTATATAAATCAGTATTTGAGATTGGAGGGAGCAACATGAAACTTGGACGGGAGTTTGAAAATGGCTACTTGTCACCTTTCTTAACTCGATACATTTTCTCTCCTAGGACTCCTATTCTTATGATCATGCTGCCAGTATTTTGATAGTACATTCACTATAGTGCATACGGAGCAAAACTAGGATGTATATCCCTTTGTGATCGACATATAAATTCGTGTTAAAGTGATAAAGACAAAGCTTCTGCAAATCATGCTTCCATCTAGCAAAATAGATGCAGACACTTGGTAAGAGATGTAAACTACGAGTTGCACATTCTATGTCGTTACGTCCTATATTGGTTTTTTTCTCTTCTATATAATTGAATATTAGTGTATTCGAATCAAGCGACGTTATCAAAGAAGATTTGACAATCACAAGCCCGAGCGTTAGGGTTGCAATAACCACATATAACCCTATAAACTTAGACCGTGTCGTAGTCAGTGCGTATGATGATCCCGTCGCTCAACCACGGCAGCCATCTTGTGGTTTTTTTTTTTTTTTTTTGTGGAAAGAATAACATTAAGTAACAGAGCGCTAGCATTCCTTCAAGAGCCTTTTGACAGCAAACCAAGAAGTTGTCTTGAGCCAACCTTTTGAGAAAAACGGGAGATATGACACAGACCATAGAAAGTTTAATGTATGCTCTAGCTTGGCAACGTTGCTGGATGCTATTTTGTTTTGCGTATCTCTGCCGACCCATTAGAAAAAGCTGAAAGAGAAGTATCAGATATTGCACTGATCTTTTCTTTTCTTTTCTTTTCTTTTTTTCTTCTTTTTTTTTTCTGGGATTTTATTAGAAAATACTTCCCCAAGTTAGTAGTAACTTGAGTGTCTCAGCCCAATGGTAGTTCTACACGGAAAAAGGTACTTTTGGATGTTTCAACATTAAAGTAGAGTGAATGATGGTAAATACTATCTATCTATTTGTCTCTTTATGGAGAGACTGCAAGTGTGGCTATAGACAGTCGACCGAGTTCGTTGTTGCATATGGGTTGCTTCCCTAATAGCATCTACCTTGATGTATACATAGTATTAACTCACATATTTCGTTTTTACATTCATCCTATTAATGTTTATTACGGCTAATGTAAGCCCTTGAGGGTTTGAAAGGCTTAATAGCGTTAGCATGTTTGTAGCAAGGCGACTGTTTATAGCCAGCAACACACGAAGCCCTCAGTTTTCAGCTCCTACATACTAACTATCCTTAATCGTCTTCCCTGCAATCGTGCTTGGGAAAGGACCTCCAATCCCTTTTATTCCTAGAATATTCTTGAGGTCTAGCTTAGCTCCAAGTTGTATAATAACCACCACTAGCAGCAGTAAGTAGTATGCAAGTTATATCAACCCCCTAGACTAGTGAAATAAGCCACTGAAACAATCGAGAAAAGAAAAAGAGACACAGCTAGCATTTAGAGTACATACAAATGAAAGCCAAGAAAGCAATAAAGACCTTTCGGTGTTGAACTCATAAGCTAAGCTTTTAGTACCGATACGATACGTACCCTTTTCACATTTCCCTTCCTTCCGTACTAATGACATTTTCTTTAGCTATATGCTTAGATGCTACCTACATAGTAAGTAAGTTTGGTACGTTGATAGTATTCTTTTGACCCTTCCAACCAAACTATTCACTGTGGTCTTTGTCTCTCTAAATGCTTAGCGCTTACATGGTGGACCCACCCCAGATGTTGTTGTGTGCCAGCAACAGAGTTAGTCAAGTTCGCAAGGTCTTCTTAATCTCTTCTAGCCAATATCTAATATATATTTTACGAGACTACCTAATGCCTCCAGGATCAAAGTCATCCTGCTCCGCTTCCGGACTATGGGCGTATGATTCATCCACGTCGGACTTCGTGGCCCCCAACCGATTGTATTGTATATAGTTAACGTCATGGCCCAACCGATTGCCAAAGATGTCCGTATCATGAGACAACCTTTAGCACGTATTCTACGGATTCTAGATTAATAATGTATGCACAACGACTTCTTAGTAAAACTAAACAAGGAACATACCGAAGTAGCCTATACAATGTAGACGAAAACGGAACGTCCGGCCCAAGTACTTCCCAACTATGGACATTGCTTTTACATCTTGCATGACAGCTGAGACATTGTCATGCCATATTCCGTATATTTACAGTGATGATTTGACATTGTATATATTGTTTGTTGATTGGTAGTATTGAATCACTTCGATTAGTTGTACCGTGTATAGTACGACATTGTTCATTTCCTTTCCAGAAGCACAGAACAAAAAAGAACGAAGCTTGCATGAATCTGCATGTCGTTAAGAGGCGTGACTCGGAATAAATTACAGGAAGAAATAACCAGAAAGAAAAAAATACTGCATAAGAGCATACATAGATAGCTCGTGCAGAAGCAGCCAACCAACATCCTCCCCGAATTTTTTTTTCATGTTTGGGCCAGCATTGTTTGGGATTATATTGTCACTCATGTCTAGTTATACATATACGATAATTGAAAACTTGGCTTTCTTTTCGGCACAAGTCTGTGGTGAGGCAGCATGTCTCTAGGCTTTTTTGTTTATTTGGTTCTGCAGAAGCAAGCTGAAGCTGTGCTTGTATTGTCTGTACACAACAATATGCATATATTCTGTAGCTTCTGAGGTCACGTAAGGGTAGAAACTATTTGCTCTATAACACCAGTAACACTACAGGTGGACCGAGAACGAAAGTTGGATACCTTGATCAGAAACTCCCGCCGCAGGAGTTGTGTTCATATGCTTCGGTAAGACTTCTCTATATTATAGAAACTATTGCTGAAGCCACAACTATTTATTTGTGTCTTTCTCAAGGCAGTAGATAATATATAAGTCATCATAATTGTGTCTTTCTCATAAGGAATCAGATATTAGGCCACCCACCTGCAGGCTGAGATTGTGTGATTAGAGCAAAGATAATTAGGCTGAGGTCTTTGTGGTGACATATGACGGCATATTTGGTTACTGAGTAGCACTTTGAAATGAGAAATAACAAAGTCCGTACGGCTTGAAGTGACCAACTTACTGATAGCTAACCAGCTAGTCAATGAATAGTATAGTACTACAATGTGTAGTAGCAATGAAATAAAGAGAGAAAAAAAAAAGAGACTTGGTGCTGCCAATTTCTCTAGTGTCGCTACTCTTGGAACATAAGATTAGAGTCTATATGTGAAGTTTGCAGGGCTCTGAAACACGCGCTTACACGTGTTTGGTCTAGCTCAATGGGCCAAGATATTGTCCGGCAATGATGAGAATTTCGGCCTCTTCGTTCGTCCTGCCAAAGGAGCTAGAGTTGCTTTTTCTTGTTGTTTTTCCTTAGTACATAGTATATAGACAACTATTAGTTGGTACAATTCTAATAGAGTTGTAGCGATGCAACTGTGACAAAGATGAAAACAGAAGCCGTCGGGTGATTACATGCATGTTCTCTCTTCCCCTCTTGATTTCTCTATGGAAACTTCGGATACAGACTCCTGGTAACCATGGGACTGAATTGAAACCTAGATAACAACATGAGTACATCTATGAGACTGGCACCCAAAAAAAGAAAAAAAAAAAAGAAAAAGGAAATATACTATGATGTTATATGTACTGGGTGCTTTTAACTTAAGAATACAGGCTTTGGTGTTAGTAGCGTGTGATGATAGTGTAGTAACTGTCACAGACTGGTCTGAACAAGCCTGTGACGGTAGTTGTCTTGGGCATGAAGGCGGAGATAGGGAAAGAAATGGCAAGCAAAGAATGCCTACTTTGGCAAGGTTACTACCGACAGGACTTTGGACTTGTGTTGTGTGAAATACTGAGCAACAATTGCTACAAAGCCAAGTCCTATTCGCAAACACCAGAAAAGAAAATATTGATTTGATAAAACTTGTCACATCGTCCAGCAGGATGCCAGGCCTTGCCTCACATCTTAGCAGACGCGTATTATAACTGGCAGTTTCTACTTACTAAGTACTAGCTTTGTAAGTTATAAAACTGTAGGGCCATTTTTGAGGGTGACTTTGCGCCACAAGGAAAGAAAGGAAGCAAGAAAAAGGTCTTCTCCAGGAATAATGCGACCTAGAGTGACTTTGTATACTGGATGTGACAGTGTCTGAGCGTTTTGACGATAGCACCAAGAGTATTATAAAGCCTACTACTATTGGGTTCCAAGAAACCGCTGCTATTGACATCGTACCCTAGAAATCGGATTTTAGGTCTGAGACGCTGTTTTTCATGGAGAGGGGCAGAACTTTGCTCCGTGTCATAGTCTCAAGTGTATGAGCTTCTATATCGCCAGGGATCGCTAACTGACGGACAAGGAGATGATAGCTTGTTATTGTATGTTGCGCACTGCTATCTAGCTAACGGTAGTGGCATTAACCACTAAACAGGCGAGGACAAGAAACCGGTAATAGTTGGCCGTGGGTTTATAACCCTCCCTCGGATCGGAGAATACTTTTTACAGAGGAAGCCTCCAACCTTCCCCCCCCCCCCCTTCCAATCCCCCTCCGTTAGCTTGGTCTTCGGTATATTTAGTAGCACTTGTAGACTTTATCACGACTATTTATGATAACGAGTAACCAATATTAAGGCTTGACGCAGATACTTGCATATTTTTTTCATATACGAGTCTCTTTAAATACGGCAGAGCATACGGCGGCTTCATACAATGTTGCATCAGGCTTGCACATTGTGATCTCCCATCAAAGACGCTTCGGGCACGAATTGGCTTTAGCACTTCAGCTCCCGAGTTTTCTCTAGCGTAATGATGTTTGTTCTTCTTATCTCCTGCTTAACATAGAAGAAGAATATCAGACAAAGAGAAAAGGACAATACCTTGAATATTAAAAATAAAAGCTTTACGCCATCAGATTGAGTGAAAAAATCAACAAAGTCTGCAATTAACTTACAAATCCCTGCTTCCTTCCGACATTGTCTGTGCGTATTGTTGGTTTTGGTGATACTATTTCTCGGTGTTATTGGCAGCAATCCCTAGCCAAGAGTCTGTATTATAGCAATGCCAATATTGGCTGGTGTGAATAAGATAGACATATGAATGGACATGTGAATATGAAACTAGTATATAAGTGCTACTCTCTACAGTATCAAAAACGTCACTAATTGGATATCTGCTTGTATCATATTGCAAAAAAAAAGTTTACTTTCTTATTAATACAACGTAGATAATACATGAAGTGGGCTACGACAAAAATAGTATATCCGGAGCTTAGCGTAGCATAGGAAATCACTTCTCCTGACATATTCTTTACACTACGATATTCTCATTTTCCCATAACTGATCGGTCATCTGCGTGTTTCAATCTGCTCACTTTCCATGACTTGCTTGGCCTTATTATTCCAAGTAAAAAAAAAGGGTCTGTTTTAAAACCGGACCCAAAAGTGAGGCAGTGTTCGTTGAAAAGACCTTATGGAAGATTGCATGTGGCTGACATGTGGCTGGCCATTCATAGCTTTACTTAATACTGTAGAGACGGCAAAACTAAAGTTCATGTAGTTGTGTTGCTAATTTTCAACTAAGGTATATACTATTCAGTATCTTGTGACTTGATACAAAGCACGCCAACGCCGCTGTCCAGTCCCTTTGATGGGCAGATACGTCAGTGAGATCTTTCATTATTATTTTCTCAGTGGATCTTGGCAACAACAGGTCCGATAAGTCTATACCATAGTATAGTATGTACTATGTAAAAAAGAGGAGATAAAGTCAAGATTTCATTCACAGGCCATATAATAGGGTTATACTAACACTAGTAACCCTTATCAACAAGGTCTGTCTGCTTTCTATGTTGCCCTACATTGTCTTTCCTTTACATTTGAATGACGGCTTGACTCTCCTCTTTTCTAGGGACCCAAGCAATAGTCGAGCTGATATAAAGACAGTAAAGTTAGCATAGCCATTTTCACCGTTATATCCTGATAATCAAGTAACTTGGACAAGAATGAATATATAGCGCCTCCAGCTTAAAAGACAGCTCAACATATCCTTTCCTTTTTTTTTTCTTTTTTTCCCCTTGTGCTTGCTGTGTGTCCTTTTGCCGTTGTCCAAACTAAGAGACTTTCAAGGAAGTTTGGCAGGACGCACACAGCACATCTTCTGTTCAGTATAACATGTATACAAGCCGTTACCATTATATTTTATTTATCAATTTTTTTTGGGGGCTTTCCCCCCCTTCCTAGCACAGCCGAACTGACTGAGTGTTGAATAATGACACAAAACCGAAAATAAACAATGGGAAATAATTGTTTTTAGACAAGTGGCTTAGATAACTGCTGTTTCACTCACAATATATACTTTTTGTACTATAAGAAAAGAATGGAATATAAGATAATAAAACAAAAAAGTTTCGAGACAAAGTTGACAAAGGGAAACACAAGTAACACGAGCTTTGATAGTTACTATATTCACTGCTATTATTTTCTATATGTTGACAACGTATGACGCTACCAACTTGTCTTGTTCGTATATATTGATGATATTATATTGCGTATAGCATCAAACAGTGTACATATATAACAAGCTGAAGTCACGATACGCCGATGGTTACGTGATGCCCTTTTTTTCTTTTTTTGGCTGGTGGCTACTGTGAAGAAGCTCCAGGTCTGGAAAGCGAAGGCGTACAAATAACTTGTCGCCTTCTTATACGGGAAAGTCAAAATAGGGTTGGTGTCTTCATTCTATCTTGCCATTTTTCTGGAGGTTTTCGATCTGTCCTATCCATGGACTCTAGCGGCTACCTTTGCCTTCTAGGAACATCTCGTTTACATCGTCATAACTCCCCCCCCCCTTCTTTCTACTTCTCTCTACCCCTTCATCGCGTCATAGACATGTACAGGTAGAACTTAGATGTATGTACGTGGATGTATTCCAGAGATGGCACCTAACCGAAAATCGCGGTGTTGTCATTCTGCAGTTCAGTCTTTTCTATTCTTTTCTAGATTTGGCTTGTATAAAACCGCCCCAAAAAAGTGATGTAATAGTATTGAAAGCTTCTAGTTTGTAATTCTGGTCGAGGGGAACTGGGGATGTAGAAGGATGTTCCTTGGGAATGCTAATTGGCTAGTAAGACTATTAGCTAGACATGTACCAGTTTCTTTGCAAGTCCAGTCCTTCCCTGGCCCGTTGGTTGTGTTCGAGGGTATGCGTTGTCGGTCTGGATATGAGATGGGATTATGTCGACGCCGTTTCGAAGGGAGGGGGGTTGAAGGAAGGAGTGAATGTAGAACGTAAGTTGTTGAAACTTGAAGTGTTATTGCTACAGCGGCTTCGCTCTCTCTCTTGTTCTCAAGGGAGAGTTGACGAAACTCATGATACACGACGAGAAGAGTACAGCGAGATCCCAGAATACGATCCATAAGCTGGCGGTAGAGAAGGTGGAAGGATAGGGTACAAGACAAGAGTAATCTTAGAACAAATTTCTCGGCTCGCTCTCTATTTCCTCTGGTTCTTTGTCTTTGAAACTCGCTCATTTGGGATGACTACTTATGATCGGAGTCATGAATTACTACAAAGAGACAGCTAGCCAGCTATGAATCTAGCTAAGCACAGCACAGCACAACACAGCACAACACAGCACAGCACAGCACAGCACAGCACAGCACAGCCTAATAAGACGAATCATTCCCAGAAAGCCAGCTCTGAAGACTAAGGTGAAGCCGATCCGCCAAGATGGGCAAAGATGAACGCCAAAGACCGTGAGCGCAGAGGTGAAGAAGACGAGAGAAGCTGCCATGGCCTGTGGCATAGTCACCATGGCAGTGCGGTATACCTTCCTGATTACCTAGCCGTCGATACACTTGTACGTTGGCATTGAGCCGTGTCTTTCTTTCAAAGGTGTAAGTTTATTTTCTTAGTACTAGTTGTCCTTCGCCATTCATCCTGTTCTTTATCGGCTCCTCCCTCTCTGGTTTGGAAGAATATGTTATAGATTGCTTGCTGTTTCTACTTTCTAACCGATCCGGGCACGAGAATGAGAGCAGGAGAGAGATAGAGAGAGAGAGAAAGAGAGGGGTGCTACTCGTTCGGTCCCGTGGTAGACACAGACGCCCTCCTCTCCAGATTTCAAGACGTTGATGTTAGTCGTCCGGGGTCTCAATATTGTGCCTTGTAGTCGTTGAGTCCTTTAGACCTTTGGGAGTTGCTTTGCCCCGGGGGTGGCTCTTATGTCTATGTACTTTACTTACTTTGCTCATTGACATAATATATAGAGAAAATAGAGTTCTAAACTGTAGCTGTTTTTTACGTTTTATTTTTATTTTTATTTTTTTCTTAACTGGAGTTTTTGAACACCCCACCGTTGCTGTTTTGTTTCTTTTACTTTTTGCCGTTAACAAAATAGTAGTGATTGAAATCGTAGCTAAAATGTAAAGGGTGTAGTTAAGAGCTCAGATCACCCTCCCCCCTGGTCTTTCACATAGTAGCAGCGTACGTAGTAAAACGTAGGGGCTGAAAGATAAAAGCGGCTACATTTTATAAGAGCGCACCCCACACTTCATTTATTCTGATTTTTTATTCTTGGACAAGTACCGCAATGGTATGGAGATCTGCAGTGCAGAGCGCGCGCTCAAAGTTTAGCGGTTGGAAGTTCTGTGAAAAGGGTAGCTCAGAATGTGCCTTGAGCACTTACACGCGTATGGAGGTTAGGGTTAGATGTTATGGGAGAGCACATGACAGATGAAAGGGCCAAGGTGAGAGCTGATGGCCATTGTAATGCTTCTAGTGTTGTGTTTCCCGCCGTTTTTGTTACTCGATACTTGAACGGAAAAATGAACCCTNCCCCCAAGAGAAAAAAAAAAAAGGTCAGAAAGGAAATAATAACTGTATTTTATCTTGTTGGATTTAGTAACCGTGATAAACAACATACAGCTCCCTCTTTCTTTTCTGTACTTTACCCTTGTTGTCTTTCTTTGGGGAACAGGCTCCTTCGGCAGCACATTGTGACAATAAAAACGCTAATTTATAGACAACCCTAGGAAGACTAAGCACATTTAAATATTGTTATTTTATGTTTAGCACCAAAGGTCTTGGTTCACTATTTTACAATTGCACTATAACCACTCCGGCTAACAGCCTGTACTTATCTTGGTCTGGGGGCGTACATGTATCTACACCAACAGGAAGCAAAGCAAAGTTGTTGCGGGGGGGGGGGTTCTATTCTGTAGCTGGACAAAGAGACGGGGGAGGGGGTATATCTCTAAAGAGTACTACGAAAAAAAAAAAAAGCAGTGAAAGCTAGCGGTCGAGAGAGACTTTGATCTCGACTCTATATATCTAGACAAGACCTCTCTCCCTTTCCGACATCTCATTCTCGTCTCTGGCCACTCACCATCTCATCACTATCATCATCGACAGCTTGCATCGTCTAGTCTTCTGTCTAACTTTTAATCTTTCTGTCCTAAATCTTTGTTCTATATACATATACACACATACGTTCACTTCACGTCTGTCGTTGCGATCTGCTTTGGTATACCAACAAATCAGCATCGATCATCTATCTCCGTATACTTGTCCATCTGCCCCTCTATAGAGAACTCATTCTTGCATTCGCTTGGAGATCTTGTGGAAGCATTGAAACTTACAAGAAAGGCTCCTTCGCACCTCTCTAGTCTGACTTTTCTCATCTTTCCTCCTTACCTCTTCACCCCATTCACACAATCACAATGGATTTTGGCCACTCCCAAACAGCTTACGATTCTGTGCACATGCGCACTGCATCTTCGCAGCCCATGGCACCACTAGCTTCCGTGAACGCCTACCCAGCATCACAGAGCCAATGGGCCAGCAGCGTGTCGAATAATGCTGCCGGCGCCGTTCACTACCCCGCGTCTTTGTATTCGGGGCCGGCACCAGCCTCATCGAGCACACCAACCACCATAAACAACCTGCTCAACGATACCAACTCCTCTGCACACCAGCACCATCAGCACAGCCACCACCAGCACGCGCATGCTAGCTCGCAGAACGGCTCGGCCGCCTCACACCACCACCAGTCTCAACAACAACAACAACATGCTAGCCAACATCACCAGCAGCAGCAGCAGCAGCAACAGTACGATCTATTGAGCTTTGCCGGCCGGCCGCCGAGCATGTCGCCATCAACCTTCACCGACAGCACCTACAGCTCGTCCGCTTCTCCCAGTTCACCCACGTACACTCTGGCCTCGCCTGCCTCACCCATGGGCTTGCCGCCGCAGTTCAACATGGCTCGCGGATCTATGTCCGCGCCGCGTCAGACCTCTGGCCGCTCGTTCAGCACCGAATCGTCCATGCTGCATCACTCATCCGCCATGCACCCCGTGGCCGCCGGCGTCGCCTATCCGTTCGAACAGTCGCCGAGCTTCACGCCGCGCTCACAGGGAAGCTATAATGGACCATCGCATGGCTCGGCCTATGCCATGGTCGACAACAGCGCTGCCAATGCCCCAATGGTCACTGTGCCCAACGGGCTACCTGCTGTCCATCACTCTACTATGATGGCCGCGGTGGGCGTTGAGAACATGCGCCAACAACAACAGCAACAACAACAACAACAGCAACAGGAGCCAAACCACCAGCGTTCGCTTAGAGAGCTCATGGGCCAGTTCAGTAGCAAGAAGCGCGCGGGTCCGCAGCGTAAGCACCAGTGCCGCATCTGCCAACACGCCTTTACGCGACCTAGTTCCGTAGACATTCATATCCGCAGCCACACTGGCGAAAAGCGTAAGTTCCTCTGTCACTCTATGCTACCATATATATTAGTATATCTGCTAACCTCATCCATCTATAGCCTTTGGATGCTCCGTCGATGGCTGCGATCGCTACTTCTCTGTTCTCTCCAACGCCCGCCGCCACGAGAGAACACACCAGAAGAAGGAAGCTGCCAAGCAGAACCGCCCGCAGTAGTTTCTGCTTTGTCTCTTACCTCGCATTACAGAGCGCGGCGTCTCTTGGTGGCTGGATCACTGAAGTGACTCTGGACACTCTCCGGCATCAACAAACAAAACCACACCATAAACCCTCTTTTCATATGACACGCTCTCCGGCTTTCTTCCCTCGCGCCCAGACTCTCCTTCCTCACGTTTCCGCCTTCGCTTCTATTTTACGAAATAGCCTTTTTACCCCGTCTACTATTGCTCTATTCTAATACTCTACAATCTCTAAACCGCCTCTACCCGCCTCCTCCCCTATTGCCATTGTTTCTGGGCTGCGCTGGCCAGAAGAAAACACAAAAGCCCCCCCCCCCCTCTCTTACTACTACTCTTTATTTACTACTCTCTTCACTGTTCTCGGCAGCAGCAAAGCAGCAGCATCTTCAGCAGGGCACTCTCACCTTGTTAGGCCTTGCCCTGCTGGTGTGTCCTGTTAACTCGCACGTTAATCTGTTAGTTGTCTACTCGGGAACAGCATGGCGCTTATGGACTGATATGATACTCTTCGGCAAGGAAATCGTTTTTGGGGTTTTTATTGTTATTCCTACTGTCTTTTCGTTATTGATTATATTTATTTGGGTACGAATAGTCAAGTCACCCACTGCTTCGGTATTTGTTATCTTGCTTTCGTCTTGGGCTCGGCTTTCTGCTTATTCGTTCCATTCGTTGGTTCTCTATTTCGTCTTTTCTCTTTTCTTTCTGCGGTCCTGCTCTGGGTTTCTTGACGCGGACAATCTCTTCCTTCTTTGAGAAACAGATCTGCATATATGCAAATCAGTCACTACAACTCCCCTTTTTTCGTCTTCTTCGCTCCCTTTATTACTTGAACTTCTCCGAGAACGTCTTTGGCTTTCTCTCCATCAGTTGCTCTCCATAATTCTTTTAGTATCTTTTTTTTCTCTTTGATATTTTATTTCAATAGACCTTCCAGTTGTTACTGGCCTACGGTTCGTTCTTTTTTATATTTTAAAGTTTGGGTATATCGGATTCTATTCTGTCTTTTGCTTCTGTTCGGTGGTGGATGGTCTGAGTTTTTTAACTCTGGTTATATCTTTTATGAGGCTTGTTAATAGCAATTCTGTTTCTGGCTGGGACCTCGGCATATTTCGGTTCGACACTCTTGTTTAGTTGGGGTTTTTTTTACTCAGTTTATTCTTTTTTTTTCATATTAAACGCACATCCTCCGGTTGTTCTACTGTCTTATGCATATATATCTTATACACAAAAACCTATTCACTCTGTTCAACCTTGCTCAAAGATTACGTAGTAATAAGTGCTTTTTGCCTGCCCTTACTGAAATATTCTCGTAACAACTGACCGACTAGCTAGAGCTACGTAACTTTTCTCTTCCCTGTACGTTATATTCTGTAATTCGGCTTTCTTATTGGGCATCTGCATACGCACGCAAGCGGGCTCGATGACATCAGGTTTGATGCTACAGTCCTAATCCTTCTCTTCCTGGGCTCCTCTTTTGTACATCATGCCCACCCTTAGGCCACAAGAAAGATATACAGAGGTGAAAAAAAAAGACAGTCAACGCAGACAGCTAGCTACTGCTACTAGCACTAAGATTCTCAATGCTCTTTGCAATAATGTATACCGTGGTAACTACGTGTCACTACCTAATACTACACAGGGTCCTTTGTCCTCTTAAACCTGTCAATAGTTTCCTTCTTTAAGTACACCAGAACGAATATAGTATGTCGATGCCTTCCCTCCTCCCACCTCCTTGGCCGTCCCAAATCGGTTGCTTGAGTGTATAAGGCAATAATACAACCACCTCCTTATATCATCTGTGCTACTACCACCATAGCAATATCACGATATACGCCCTAGTTCCTACCAAGACAACTTATATATCTTTGTTTATATGGTGACTGAGACAGTATATTAGGCAGACAAATCAATCTCCTTGCATCGCGCTCTCCATTTCAAACCCCCCAAAAAGTCTTCGTAGAAGCACGACTGAAATTGTCGTTGCGTTCGGACAGTGCGATAAGATATTGCTACGGATCTGCACTGGAAACAGCCTCTCTTCCTCAACCTCCGGTTCATGTAGGACTCCACACTTAACCGCGGCTTTCCTCGTTGACGCCCTGTAAGTTGTTTTGTATCTATATGCTAGTTTCTGTTCAAGTGACTCTATTTTCTTGATTTATACGCAAAATGATAGTCTCCTGTATGCTCCCATTGGGCCCTTTTCTTGCTGCAGAAAGATATAAAACTGTTGTTTATGCAACAGGTTGTATTTATTTTGTTCCCTTGTCAAGAGACCCTGGCTTTCTCAAAGAAAAAGCGTCTGTCCATAAAGATAGTGTACCTTGTAAATTCAGGGAACCAAGAAAGCGAAGAAAAGAAAAACGAAGAGCCTTGATTTGGCTTTGGGTCTACCTAAACCAAATATAGGAAGATGGATTTATAGAGAGAGACCAAGCGAAGGCTGCCGTTTCTTCTCCATGCCTGGTTCGGAGGGTCCTTTACTTGCTCGTTTCGTCATCGTACACTCCAAAGGCATGGGCCCGAGCTCCTTGTAATATCACCTCTACCTCTACACACGTTAGTACTAACAACTTCTCTATTGTTTATATGTAAGACTTTATCGACTTGAAACACACACTTAAAGCCGCTCGAGCTAGAGTAGAACAATGTCCTCAATAGCGTGTATCAATGCTCTAAAACCACGCAAATTGTTTATCATTTCAAAGTATCACCCTTGCTTTGCTGCCTTTGTTCTTCACTGCTTACTGACTAAACATGACTTAGATGCAGTTCAAAACATATTAGAACAATTCAGTGCCAGGGGCAAAAGCAACTGGCGAACCCAGACACGACAATATGACCGGGCTAATTTATCCGCACAGCTTATGAAACGAAACTTCGCAATTACAAGTCTTCTTACTATGCTTGGACAAGCTGTGCTATCCACGACGTCAATAACCAAGCGGCTAACAGTCAGCTTGATATATCTTATTGTACGTGCTGTGGCTTGACTGTGGGCGTCTTTGTGTCTTTATTTATATTTCCTTGTAACCTTGGGCCGCTATCACGCCTGACAAACAAAGGCATAGCCAAGCCAAGCCACCGAACGAAGACAAGTCCGAGAAAAAAATCAAAATCAAAGAAGAAAGAAAATTATGGTTTAACAGGCACTAGAAATACACAGCCAGGAATATCATGAAAAGAAGACAAAATTGTAAGCCAATATCACGTTCATAATTCAATATATATGCTTTGTGATATCTCTTGTTTCTATATGTCGGTCTGAATGGACGGCGATCTAGTTCCCGATTTAAGAAAGAGAAAGGCGCCGAGCTCTTGATATTATATATATTATAAGGGGAAACTACATAGTATGTTATGTTCCTGTTAAAGTGGCCAGGCAACATTACACAGAAACATGCCTTTCTAAGCTCGTCACATAGCTAGCCAAATTGCGAGAATAATGGTTATCGGGAACTATTCAGCATGATTACAATGACTGCTTAGTTCATATTGTTTCCGACTTGCCTCATATCAGATAGCCCGGCTGAACGATCTTTGCCCTCCTCTAGTGGTTGGTCGGAAAGGGATGATGAACCGGCTCTAAGAATATAAAAAAAACTTTCTGCATATTTTTGCTGCTTGGCTTACTTCGTAATGAGCAGGGACATTACTCACTTTAGTTTTTTCTTTTCTTTTCTTTCTTTCTTTGTTATAGAACTGCCAAGTTCCACCCCCCACCCCCCCTCCATCTTATCAGCTACTACGTATAAATTCACACAATCAACGATCTATATATTATGGGAGCATGCATGAGTTGCATTGTGTACATTAGTAGAAAACAAGAACTATCTACTAGATAAGATGAATATGCCTCAGCCGCGTACATACAGTTGAATAAGTACATGCGTATGCATGTGTATAGCATATGCGGTCTAGATTAGAGGTTTGAAGGGGGAAGTGTTTATTTCCAACAATCTAGGCAATGTAAGCTTATATACACACATACATACATACATACATACATACTCTCCATGTGGTAATTCTAGCCCATCTATTGGCTGTGCAGTTCGTATGCAATACGGACGGACATGTGTGTGTGCGCATGTATCCAAAAAGGCAGGCAACCTACTTGTACACTCGTAGTTAACGGGGAAAATGTCCACTGACCAAAACGAATGAAGGCTGGCCTCTTGCGGTCGTCTCTATTAGAAGAAGCTTAATATAATAATTGAGTTTACATCACTTGTATACGCGCTCCATACATACTACTACTATATGCGTCGACATGCCGATAGAGACGCCGTTGCTAGCATTACACACTTGTGTCGACTCTGCGTATATATATACCTAACCTACCTGTCCCCCATGTCCACATTAGCGGTAAATAGACAAACCTTGAAATAACATGTCTTACTTGAAAGATATACAGTATAAAACAAGTCATAACTCTCACTCAACCTACTTACTTTCTTGCCTTTACTACGAGCACACCATGTCCAAAAACCCTGTTCGGCGTCTGTTGGCTGTGACCAAAAAAGGATGAGATATGAGGAAAAAAAAAAAGTCAAAAGGTCTCTACTAATTTCCAATCACCCGGCACAAAGCAAAAGCCCTGAAAGCCCAGGAAGAAAATCCCAGAAAGTTAGTTTTTATTTTTCTTACACAGCATTTACCCAATGTTAGGCTTCCTTCCTTCTTTTTTCTTTCTCAAATCTAAAACTCCTCCTACTAACGACTTCTTTTGTTTCGTACTGGCATGTTTTATTTTTCTATTAATTTTCCTCATCAAAGCCATGGTAGAGAAGGAAGCTGCAGGCAACCTTGGGGGGGGGGGAGAGGAGAGAGAAAACCAACCTTTCAGCATAACTGAACCGACTTCGGCATATCAAGTTTCCAATTTTCGTAGTAGTAAGTCAGAGTAAAAAGAGACTTCCGATTCTCTCTCTAGATTATCAAGTGTCAATAATCACTGTTGACTAGAACACGCCTTGGCCGCCCAGTGTCGCATACTAGGCAAGTGGCAAAGAAGGGATAACAACAGAGTGGTGGTATGCTGGAAGTAAGGAAACGAAAGACCTGACTAGCTGAACGAAACCTGACTGACCACTAGATACGTTTCCTCCTCTACTTTCGCACTTTTCTCTCCTCTTCCTCCTTCTGGTTCACAGTCATGTATTGTATACCCCGAGCTAAAGCAAGACTTCTCCGGGTGAATGCCCTTGATATGACGGATTCGCTGTCTTACTCCCAACCGACTCCCAACAACGATAGGACGAGTAAGCCTTCACAGAGTACTGACAGTGAACAAAAGAGACTAATAGTCTTTATTTCGTAGAGGTGATGATGGTGTTAGTGTGAAGAAAAAAGAAAAAAAAGTACCCTCCCATCCTTACTTTAGCCTTAATGATCTTTTCGTACAACCCTTAACTAGATATGCAGGATAGATGGGCGAGAAAACTGAAATAAGAAGGTGACCTAAATGTACATCCCGAAGTCACAGTTGACATTCAAGTACGTACTGTGACGTAGCAAATCAAGTGGCTGCCCGTACGGGCATGATAGACCGGAGCTAGAGGAGGGATGGATATGCATTAGTGGAATATTCATACTCGCCTCTTCTCTCCAACAATCAAAAAGTGGCTCATTACTGGACTCTATGCAAAAGTCGGGGGCGTAGGTAGGCTAGTGCAAAGTATTGCTGTTAGTTCTATTGCTGTATGACCGATTAGTGACTGTTAATATCAGGCTGTGGAGCTATAGCACGCCGTTATGGCGTTGCAGTATTTCTACTGCTTGCTTGCTGCTAATGCTGCTGCTGTTGCTGCTGCTACCAGCATGGATGGATTAACTCGCTTTTTTTCTTGCCGAAACATGCTGTTGACCCCTTCCTCCTCATCCATAATAAGAATAGCCTTGGAGCTTTGATGATGCATTGCATTGCATTGCATTGTCGTCGGAGGGGCAAGCTGCTTGACACCCAAAGCTAAGATACTCTGAAGTTTACTGGGTTGGAGCGCCATGTTATAGATGGAGAGAGAGCAAGGAAACCGTGCTTGGTCGTTTGCGCCGTCAATGCTGAACAACGAGGGACAGGAAAGGGCTGGGTACTGTGTTGAAGAGGTGCATATGCAGTTGGGCTAAGGTTGGCTAGTGGACGGTTGCTTGCTTGCTTTGCTTCAGTCAAGGAGACCGACTGTCTGACTCAACCCTCTTTCGTCCACCTACCATCCAATAGCTAACTAGCCTTTGTCGACAGATGATCGGAACTGTTGCCCAAAGCTGCCTTACAGTAGCTTGAGTTAGGTCTGCATGTTGGCAACACCCCTTCTAATATCTCTATACACCCTCATCTTAGCTTTTATCGATAGTTGTCAATGCTTGAAATTTAGTATAAACAAAAATATGTGCTTCCAAGGGGAGATATATTGGCGTTCTCAGCTCATGGACAAAAACCGCATCAACTGATCCAAGTATAGGGCTAGAATTAGGGACAAAAAGTGCGGAAGCTAGGCTGAAGCGTAATCACCGGCCGGGCAGTAGCTGTTTTCTCCGGGCTTTCATCCACGTTGGTAAATGTCGGTCTACTTGATAGCAACACACCTAGATAGTTATACTAGACTAGGGCAGTTTTGTGGCGTGTGTTGTTGACTTCGGAAGCTCGTCTTTCATAGTACATAGTAAGTTTTCAATCAGCTTAGCTTTGCACAGCCTTGTTGTGAGATGGCTGGCCATGCTTAAATCACGTATATCATAGCAAATGGTGAATATTATAGAGAGTGAAAGAGAGACTACTTGAGTTGATATATACACTAGGAAGAAAGAAAGAAATAAACAAACATACAGTAGCTACCAGACGAGAATAGAACTAAGCAGCCAAGAGGCAGGGTACAGGCCGTTATTGGTGGGTTGTTGTCGGATCCGAAGCTTCCTCTTCTTTTACGGGTTACGTGCTTTTTAGAGGCTGTGATTTGTTTCGTTTCCCCTGGAACTAAGCTACTGCAGGGCATTTCAGATCACTTTCCAGTAGTGGTTTGGCCAACCAGAACGAATGAACCAGCATGAACAACCTGCACCACTTTCATATCCTGCGGGCTGGTGGCGGATCATCTTCCTTTGGCGGCGGCTGGCTTAGATTTCTCCGTTGTAGTTATTGACATGTAGTAGGAAATCCTGGCAATGGATGGGAAGTGGACAGCAGTGAGTAATACTAGTAGCATCACATTTACAAATCAGCATAGCCACAGACATCAGACTGGAAGATCACTTTCTTCTTCTATCTTCACGCCCTGTGCAGCGGAGGATGTAGTTGAAATATGACTTCTAAATGAGCTCTGGAGAAGCCTGGTAGATATGAAACAGCAGCAGAGGGCAAAGAACAAAACAAAGTTGGTATTGCGGTGGACAGAGCTTTGTAAGTTGGGTTCGTAGCTAGGACAAGGTGCGATTAACCGCTGTAAGCACATGCGAAATTATTGCCGTTATGCTTGTGAATTCAGGAATTAGTAGTACTTGCACGACAAATGCACATAAATATGACTGGGCTAGTTTAGTTGCAGTGCCAACAATAGCTTGAGGAACACGGCCACACAGTTCCTGCGGTATGCACCGCCATGTAGTTCTATAACTATGGATCGCCAACAATGCCGGGCCGTGCAGTTGCAGTTGGATAACTCTAAAAGAACGAATGATACAGCGGAAATTCCACGCTCATAGGCGCTATGGTAGCTTCCATTGGCGGTGACAGTTAGCAGCAGACAGGCAAACAGAGTGAAAAGAGGCAGTTATTGTTAGTACGTACCATTAGTGATAACGGTAGCGCTTGTGGTCAACTATAAATATGTCAATGGCAAAATATACTGGCGAAGGGGACGATGATCAACAGTTGGCGCAACAAAGCGACGGTGCTTCTGGATACTCATGTGATTCATATTGTTCTTTCTTTCTCTTCTACATCAAGTATTTTTAAACTATATATGAACGAAGAGGGGTTGTATTAGATGGGTTTTGGTGTTGGCTGTATTCCAGATAGCAGCATAGTAGATTTACATAGTAGTAATAGCTACTAAACTTTCTGGTTGGTTGTTCTTCAAAGATGCATCGGCGCTCCGGTCCAAAACAGAAGTCATCGCCGATGCAGACGCAGCACAACCGAAGAACAGAAAGAAGGTTAATCAGAGGGGTGTGCGGGTTCTGGAAGAATGATAGATGCGACGCAGACTGGCTATTTAGTTGCTCTGCTTGTCCGTGAGAGAACAACGAAGCGCTAGCGATCATCAAGAACAAAGAGAGGGACCAGCCGTCTGCCCATCCATCCCACAAGGCGTGTTAGTGAAAGGGAACAAATGAAAGAAGGGGGGGGGGGAAGAATCCCACATCCAAGCCGACAAGCGAGGTATGAAGGCGAAGATCGCGAAAGCGGGAGCAACACGGGCAACGAAGAAAGAAGACTTATAGAAGAAACGAGATCTCGAAGATCTTCACACAGAGCAAACAAGAAAACCCGGTTAACATGATAAAAAAAAGCTGCGGGGAATTTTGCCGCGATCTGCTTTACGGCAAAGATCTCAGAGCTTGAAGATGGGGGAGGGGGAGGGGGATGGAGCAGATTATCTTAATAATGCTGTTATGATGAACTACTCTAGTTTGGGTGATATTCAAGCTAGAGCTAAGCTAATATATGACATAGTTTCGCCCCCCTACTTCCTTCGTTTCGTTTTTGCCGGCTCCGGGTACAACGTTGCCCGGCCGAAGACGCCGAGCAAAGTGATACGAGAGGAGAGACCTTGGCTTTACTATCTCGATATATGCTTGTTTGGCGGTTATCAAAGATGCTTATGCGCCGCGGCCTAATACCACCCGCAAAACAGAGAGTGTTGGGCTTATATATTAGCGCCTTTGTGCTTGTGACGGCTGCTACATAAGTATGTTATAGGCGACATTTCTCGGCTGTCCGACATGCGCTGCGCTATATCTCAGCAGTAAAACACGCCCCCTACCCTCCCCCCCCCCCACACATACCTACCCACCCCTTTCCTCCTCCTTTTTT